>JAJOOO010010891.1:0-11740 GCA_029582685.1 Solanum piurae
AAAAAAAAAAAAAAACTCAATGCACTTATAAACATGTTGTTTAACCAACCTGATGGTTTCAAGAGGAGCTAGAATGGCCTTGGTCATCGCCCCAGCCAAAGCCCCACTGAAAAATTCACCAACTTCTCGAGTCTTGATAAAATCCTGCAGCGATAAAAGCAACATTTGAGCTACAAATCTGTGATAAACTCAAAATAGTAGGTGATGAAGTTACATTAAAGACTCGTCCGACATCAGGGAAGTTGAGTTGAAGGTTAATTTGACGGTCCTTGGTAGGAGAGAGGTCGAAGTCCTTGGGTATAATCATGATATCTCCGACGACACAGTATGTCTTCTTCTGCGATTGGGATTCCGCAGCCATAGAGACAATGAAGAGATTAGTAGTTGAGGTGTGCCGCATTCACAATAATACTTCAAAAATCCTAAAGACTAACGCCGGTGAGACAAGAGTAAACATGGAAAACGGAGAAAACGTTTTTCCTGAGACCTTTGGCAGATGGAGGGAGATTTTTCTTTTTTGACTCAAATTTCCGATTATTACTAGGGTTTTCTTCTCCTCTGATATTTTCCGCTATAATCATTTTTTAAAGATATTTCTCCTTATATTTTTTATTCACATATACCCCTGTTATTTTACTTCCCATCCAACCTTATTATAATTTTTCATACAGATTTACTCTTAATTTTAATTTAAAAAATACATAGCAAGCTCAAAATTAAGTATTAGAAACTCACCTGTTTAACACACATTTACTTTTCTTTTCGTCATTATCTTCTTTCTTATATTTTCTACGCCCTCAATGATATTATTAGTGCAGTCTCTCTTAAATTGATTAAATCAAAAACAAATACATGTAACAATTTGACTTGTTTCTAGAATAAAATAATTGAGGCTATTAATTAATAGGACAGTAGAAAGTTATTAACAGTTGATTTTGCATATGTAAATTAGTATTTTATAGAAAATAGATATATAGAATAGGATTGGTCATTTGATTTTGAACTTGTCACGTGTCTCTTTGTTATTAATGATATGATTTATGTCAAAGTATGATAAAATTGATATATTTGGACTTGAGGTTGATACATATAATTAATGAAAATGACATATTTATATGGTTAGCTTAACTATCTAACAAGAGAATGAAAATATGCACATTCTTTTCTTCAAAATTGAATTAGAAGTATCTAATTAAAAACTTTATAAATATTCTGACAAGTTTAAAGAATTGATTGTGTATTGAGCCTAAAAATGATTATGCTCTTTTCAATTTGTTTTTCTAAACTAGCGTTTACCAATGGATTTTGTGATATTTGGAGGAGAAAAGTTTTTAAAGTTATTGAAAATTATGAAATTTGAAGTTATGTTTAGACACAAGCATTTCATTTGGAAAAGAAACCTAAATTTGTCGGGGGGGGGGAGCTAATAATTAATCTTTGATAGTTTGAATAACCATAGAATAAAAAATATTTAAAAAATTTATGATCTTGAATCAAAGATATACATAATGTATAAAATATTATTTGATTTTATGATCTTAAATATGTCATGTGAGATCTAATTGTTGAAATTAAAAGAAAAAAATCTAAACATATTAAAAATGGTAAGATATCCAGATTGAAATAGATGAATTCCATTTAATTTCTTTATAATAAATTGGACAAAATATTTTCAAATTAACCTTGATGTTATTATATTATTCTTCTTATAATTCACATGGTCCTCCCATATTACATCTCACTTTAGTTAATAGGAATCAAATTAAATAAGTTAATTCATAATATTAATATGCTTTCGTGAATTAAAAAAATTTATCCATGAATTCAAACTCTTAACACAATACATACCAAAACGAGGACTCAAGACTCAAGAGTCAAGGAAGGAGACCTTGAGTTCGTTATTCTATAATAATATATATATATTTCTCTAGTTTTTTTTAAGTAGATTAAGATTTAAGATTATATTTCGAGTTCATGATTTTACAATTGAGAACTCAAGTATTTGATTATTGAGTTTGAATTTTAGCACATTGTGTTGCACTTTAAGCTAATACAATAGTATTTTATTTAGATTTTATTATCTCTATCTCAAAAAGATAATTATTTCGTAACTATATAAAAATAGTAATTAAATATCTATAAATAGTCTTAAAACTAGTTATTCCTCCTAATTTTCATATCATTTACTAGATAAATTTTGTTCGTGCGCGCACGGGCCTAATATTATTTAAGTAATATTAACCACACTTTATGACTCAATTGTGTTATTAGAAACTGTAACGGAAGTTGCAGTAGCTATGAGAATATCTATGAAGGATGTGTAAGCTCCACAAAGTTTCTTCCTCAACAGTTATGATCACTGCGATTCTTGTATAACTGATATCTGTTGGAGCTATAATAGCATTTAGATCTTCCATTCAATCATTAAATTTTTTCACTTCACTTTCGATTATTGAAGTTCACAGATAAAAATAGATGAAAATGGATCAATTTATATGCTAAACTTGTCTATACACTTGCGCTCCAATTACTCACAAAAAGTCAAAAACAACTCCAATTTATATTCATGACCAAACACAATTTCAAATTTCATATATCATTTATCATTTTTCACTTTGAAACCAAAAACTGTTTTGTTTTTCAAATTTCACAATGAAACATGACCAGATAGCCAATAACTTTCTAAACAATGTTGCTTTCACTAACTCCTCTAGTATGAGCATCTTGAATTAACAACATAATAAGGACTTATGGCCTTCTGTTCTCTGTTTGGAAGATCCTCTAAAAAAAAACATCGCCATATAAACTCCCGCAGCTTATGTCATTCTAAAAACTTCAGCATGTAAACTCTTGCCTTTGAAGTTTGTAATTTTTTAATTCATCCCAATTCCATCCTTGAGCTTGTCTTTGAATTTGCAGCTATATTAGCATGGTATTCCAGACTTGCACTAAATAAGGACACATAAAAAGGAGATGTTCAACATACTCATTATCCTTGATGTGTAGTGCACACTGCTTGCTATATAGGATATAAGTTGACCATTTAGGAGGACATATTTTGTTGTAAATCAGCTTTGTCCAATTAACCTTCTGGTAAGCTCTTTTTAGCTGAGGAGTTTGCTGATAGTAAACTTATCTGATCTTAGTATATCCCTTTCTCACCAACCAGCTTCCTCAAAGTATTTGTGAACTTTGATGATAACAGATAAAAATATATGAAAATGGTCAATTTGCAGTCTAACGAAAAGAATCACTATTTTCGCCTTCAAACAGTTCATTGATTTTGGCAAAACTATGATATTGTACTTTGTCCCCAATCAGAATTATGAGTCAGATGAATTTCAACGATTAACTATTGATCAATCAAGACATTCGACTAAAAATTCAACGACTGAACCATTCTGATCTACATATCCATCAGCTAACAAAACAACTCAGGCTCCAAAAGTTAAAGATGTTTGAAAGTGTTATCTGAGTTAAAAATATTATTTTTTATAATCTACAATATTTACCACCAAACCAACTTAGGCTCCAATAATTTGAAGGAACAACTAACCAGAAAGGCAAAACAACAACCTGAGTAGAACAATCTGGGAAAGAGAATAACAATGTGCATTCTTTAGGAGCTTATTTCCGTCCCTGAGCTTCTTCTTTGCGGGAAATTCTAAAATAGAGCTCAGATTTTTCAATCTTTCCTGTTGAATCTCACTCGGGGACCTGTAAACACTATCTATTATATTGAAGTTGTCACGACCCAAAAATAGACGTGATGGCATTCATCTTATCCCACCAAGACAAGTCAACCTAAAACTCAACCATCACAATAAAATGCGGAAATTTTATAATAAACTAAAAAATACCCCCAAAATCTGGTTGTCACGTGTACAAGTCTCTAAAGTATTACAATTGATTCAAAAGAAAAACACAAGTCTCAAATGACATTGTTTCTAGAATAGAACAAGATCATAAATAGGAGTAAGAAGGTCCGCTGAAATAACAAGCAGCTACCTCACAAACCTCCATAAGAAGCCTCAGACAAGGAGAAGAGAAAATATCACAAAGGTTCGGGCTAGTAACCTACAAAAATGTAGAAGCAATGGGTGAGTATTTAACCACACGATACTCAGCAAGTAAACTTCTAAACACAAGCTAAGGGAATAAAATACGGGTACTCCTTACACACCAACCAAACCTCCACAACTACAACCTGCATAAAACCAACCCAACCTAACAGTTCACAGTGTACATAGCACCCAGCTCAACAACAATCACTTTAACCAATTACATATCCTCAACAACAAACTCAATATTCATCAATCACAACTTCCACAAAAAAGGTACTCACAATATCAGCAACACACAAGATCAAGTTCATCAAATAGAGGTAATCAAATATCAAGTACTTTCCAACCACCAAATAAACACAAATCATCAAGAATGAAGGATGTAATGGGATGCAATGCAATATGACACCATGAAATGAATGCCTCAGAATACCAAGCACTCTCTCAACCGTATATACATGATACTCCTCGAAAATACATCGAGAGTTCATGACCCATGGGGGACTCGCGAGGTCCAATACCGACACGAACGATCTCCACGTGTCTGTGCGGACGATCTCAACGCACTATCATAAAATCAAACAATCCCCAGCACAAACGATCTTCACGTGCCCAACTTATAATCATAATCAATTTCTCGCACATACGATCTCCACGTGCCCAAATTATAATCATACTCGATCTCAACACGGACGATCTCCACGTGTTAGACCTTTACTCATACCCAATCTCATGTCAATACATGTGCACAATATGATATCAATTAAAGGGGATGATGCAACATCTCAATAAATCAAATGTCGCTATGACATATAATCACCTCAATTATCACAATTATACGGGTTCAGTAAAGAATACAATCACACATAATAACAAGTCAATAATATATCAGTTAATGCCCATATGCTTTGGCATTCTCGAATTACAATCCACATTCTATAGTAATAAACTTTCCCTTTATAACGCCGGTACTCGTACCATTCTCAACACGTCACACACAAACAATTAATCACATTGCATTTTATTACCCCTTTTCATCATTAGAATTAATCAAGGTGGACAAGTCAACCCTTCACCAAGTCCCATTACTCTCAAACACATACCACAAGGAAATACACGAATTTCATACACTTAACAAGGGTTTAGAAATTCATTTGCCTCAATCAATCAAGAATTCACTCCGGAACTTGAGTCTTCCCCTTTCGTTGAACTTCCAACTCAAAGCAATCTATTCAAATAAATGACCACAATAAGATTCTAAAACTAACAACACTTATATTACTATGTGTTTAGCCTTGACCCAAAAATTCACCCAAGTTTATAATCAAGTTCCTAATCTTGATGCCAATAACATGTCAACTTCTTTTAATTTTCTCCAAATTTCAAGCCTAAGATTAAGTCTTAATTTTTCCAAACAATACAATTCTAGTAATTTTCATGTAATATAATACACTCAATATTTAATTACATTTACCAATCTATTAAAACTTGAATCAAATGTATAATACTATTCGCTAATTTTTAACACAGAACTAAGTTGAAGGAAATTATTAAATTCCAATTATAGAATAGACCGAACAATTATACATCTGATCTAACCTATATATCAATTAAATTCTCATATACTTTACCAATCATTATCTAATGATTGTTCATCATTTCCCAATTACACCTATAATAGCCATAAACATTTTTCCCCAAGTAAGAAGCGTTATCACATATATGAGAGATACCTTGTTCTTTTACAACCAACCGTAACAATATGACATTCATGCATATACACCAATGCATTAATTTAAGATTTGATTAATGCTTACATGTTGTACCTTTGGCCGCCGATCTGATTATGCCGAGGTTGTGATGTCGTTCTGGGAGGTTTCTTATTTTTTTAATAAAAGAATGATCTAAAAAGATATCGGGTATTAACTTAATATTTGGACTTGGCCCATTAACCATCAATTAAATAAATTAAATTATTTAATATATATCCATCAATTAAATAACCGTAGTTATCGAATAGTTTAAAATTCTCAACACAACTTCACCGACTGATCATAAATGACTCGGGACAACTATCGAAAGGGGTGAAACAATGATTTTATAAAAAAATTAAAAAATGATTTTTCCGGGTCATTACAGAAGTTTGGTTTATTTTTTAATTTGTGATGGATATGATCAAGCACATAATCCTGCATCTGTATCAAATACATCATGTCATCAATACATTATGTCAGTACATATTCAAATTTTACCAACAATATTAACCCTATCAATTGAAGGTTTAATGACATAATATGTTCACCATGAACTTGTGCAGTTAGAAATAAAACATTTAAATATTATTGCTCGTTTGTTCTTATAGATGAATCGGTCATTGACTTCAAAGAATATGCAATTATTGTCTTGTGCGGGAAATTATATTACTTTTCTTTCCTTTTAAATTATCCCAAAATTAATCATATTAGTGACTAATATGTTCTCCTTAAATAGTTTTGAGATTTGCAGTAAAAAGACTTTTACGCATTTATAAAGCTAAGATTAAATGGAACATGTGAATGAGGGTTAGAACTTAGAAGATTCACTACCAAATGAGATATAGCGAATAAAGTTTTCAAGAATCAGCTTCAATATCTTCTGCTTGTCGGTCCTTATTCACCAATAGAAATATTAAAATTCCTACATAAGAGATCAATTTATTTTAATAAATTTGAGCAAATCAAAATTAAAAAGACAATTTAAGCATAGTAGATTGCAACTATCTAAAAAAACATACTACACTAAATGTGTTCCTTGAAACTTAACTTTATTTACCTCAACAGGGCTGATATCATAATATATACTACCTGTAAGACATTCTACAAATGGCTTCCGGACAATTGGGATAGAAACCACTCCATCCAATATAAATTATATTCAAAGTTAGTAAAACGAGGTCTGGTTCAAGTTAAGGTATAGCTTAACGGAATGAAAGAGAATTAGTATATTAAGCAAGTACGAAAAAGCAGAAAAAGGGACTTCAGGCCCCAAGTCACCAATAACATTGAGCAAAACTCTTTTCTGAAAGCAGCAAAAAATAATATTTAAGCAACTCACTCCAAATGAACAATTTATCAGTCATATCATCAAACAATTAGGGTGAATATTCCACTTCAATAGATTTAACTGTTGGATAGTGATTTAACTCTCAACATTCAATTACTCCAGATTCAAACTACATCAACCCATGGAACTGAATCTAAAATCAAAGCTTTACAAATCTATTCGGCCAAACGTATAAATCAGAGAAAAATTGAAGCTCAAAAGAAAATCAACGAAAAATAGAGAGACAACAAGAATTACCTCAAAATTACAGTAATACTCGGAGACGATTTGAATATGAAAAGCCAATACTTCTAGGAGATGAAAAACTTCATAAAAATGTAGTGCTTGGAGAATCGGGAAGTTTTTCAGTTTTTCGTCTAGGAACCTCTGCAAGATGAAGAACCTCTGGTGGATGAAAGAATGTGATGAAGTATCGATGGATGACAGCACAACAAAATGGTGGCCACACAACACGTGGAGTAAGAAGAAAGCAGGAAACGAATTGTAATATAGTAGGAAAAAAAACATGTTTGACCAAAATTTTACTTAGACATGATTCATTTTTTTTAATCAAAAAAGCAATTTTTTTGTTATGTATTAGAATTATTATTTTTGGCTAGTTAACTAGCTTTTTTAAGAGAATTATTTTTTTACTCACAAACTTCAACTTGTTTGCAAATGAAACGTATGTTTACACATAACTTTAAATATTGTTTTTTTGGTAAAGTTTTAATCAAATTTATATTCAAACGTTCATGGTTCGGTTTGGATCAGTTATTGGCTAAAATCAAAATCAAATTAATTTAGTCGATTTATAAATTTCTAAAATCAAACCAAACCAAATAAAAAAAATAACCGTTGATTTAGTTGTTGTCAGTTTGGTTCAGATTTTTCGATTTGGAAGTAATAAATTAAGTTTGTTGAGAATATATGCATTTTGATAGACACAAAGACCTAATACTTGAACAATAGAAAGTTATTATGGATTTAATTAAGCAATACTAAATTTATTATTACACAAATAAAGTGATTCAATCGAGAGAAAGTATGACTATCTAATGTGACGTAGGTAGGTAAAGATTAAAGTAATAGATTTTGATAGACTTGATCTTAGGATTTTAATAGTCAGGCTAAAATTCAAGTGTCGGGATTGAGAAAATGGTAAAGTTAAGACTTAAGTTAAATAAAATTTAACAAAATATTTATATTTTATTTATGAATAATATATAAATAATTATAATATATATATATATATGTATATATATATCGGTCCGATTTGGTTGTTTTTGCGGTTTGTTTTTTAGTAAAATCAAACCCAAACTAAATAGTATCAGTTTTTAAAATTTAAAATCAAACCTAACCAAGCCACACCAACTATCAATTTTTTTAATTGGTTTGGTTCGAATTGCAGTTCGATTTGATTTTCTAACCATAACCATGAATAGCCTTACAAACAACTATGAAATTTTCTAAAAAAAATTTTGGAAGCTTTTCCGACAAGTAATAAATTTTATTTTGAGAATAGTATGAATTACATATGTTTTTGTGTGGAATTCGATAATTTTTTGACAAATTTTAATAGAGGGATCGAAGTTGTTAAGTTTTAAATACTTGAAGGATATTTTTTGTTAAGAAACATAATTTATGGATGTAGTTTAAAGAGGATTTTTCACATATAGCCACTCAAAAATAGCCTAATTACTCTCCATAGCTATAGTTTGATAATTACAATTTGTAGCTACATGTCATAGGGAGAAGAAAGGTGAGTGAGACTGGAGAGAGAGGAGATCGCAGAGGGCAAAAAGTGGGAGAGAGGTGAATTGTATATATATATATATATATATATATATATATATATATATCAGTCAGATAATTGTATATTATACATATATATTTGTATATATGGCAAGTGAGATTGGGAGAGGGAGGAGAGAGGCGAGCGAGACTGGGAGAGGGAGGAAAGAGGCGAGCGAGATTGGGAGATAAAGGAGATAGGCGAGCGAGAGAGGGAAGAGAGTGGGAGAGAGGTGAATTGTATATGTATATCAATTAGATAATTGTATATTATACATATGCATTTGTATATATGGCAAGCGAGATTGGGAGAGACAGGAGAGAGGAGAGAGGCGAGCGAGATTTGGAGAGGGAGGAGAGATGCGAGCGAGAGAGGGCAGAAAGTGGGAGAGAGGTTAATTGTATATGTATATCAGTTAGATAATTGTATATTATACATATGTATTTGTATATTCTGGCGAATTATATATATATATATATACAAACGTGACTAATTATACAAACTCGAAGTCAGCCTACGTAATTAATGTATAATGTTAGTCGTGAGTGATAATTATAGCAAACTATAGCTATGATTTCCCTAGTTTAAATCATATATATATATATATATATATATAAGAGAACCTTATGCCTGCCTACGTGGCGCCACCACAAATCAGAATTCCCTTTTAATTTATTTATTTTCAAAACTAGTCTTCCCTTTTCATGAAAAGTTGTGACTTTTATGAAGAGTAGCGACTTTAATGAAGAGTTGCGACTTTTATGAAAAGTTGTGACTTTTATGAAGAGTTGCGACTTTTATGTAAAGTTGCGACTTTAATGAAGAATTGCGTCTTTTATGAAAAATTGTGACTTTTATGAAAGGTTGTGACCTTTCCGAAGGGTTGCAACTTTTTCAAATAGTTGTAACTTTTCCGATTAGGCACAATAAACATTAGTTCACATTACCCTTTGTTGTCTATAAATAGAGAGATTTCTTCTCATTTTTAAAACAACGAAAATTCTAAACCTTCTCTTCTTCTTCTTCTTCACAATTAAATATTTGTGTACTTTGCTCATGATAAGATGTAATAATTTTCATTTTCCTTTACATTATTAATGTTTGTTACTATGTAATATTGTATGTAAGATAATATTGTATTTTAATTTTAATGACTGATAGGTTTTAAGTATTATTTTATAAATTTTGCTGATATTTTATTAGTTGGAGATACAGTTTAAAAATATTTTTGAGCAACTTTCACATATAATAAACACAAAAATCATATTTGTATGCTATAACTATAATTTGCATAATTGCGCTCCATAACAAACATAAATATGTATATTTTGCTATACATATACAAAAGAAAGCAGTTGTATATAATCTGTTTTTGTTTCGGTATACATATACAAAAAGATCAATTGTATAATCTGTGTTTGTATAAAGCGAGAAAGAGAGAAAGACAAAAGAGAACTGAGCAGGAGAATATTTGTATTGTATAATTATAAGTGTATAGGACAAACATATATATGTATTTGCATGTGTATATACAATTTTCTCTCGCTTTATACAAACATCAATTTATACATTTCTGTTTGTATAAGCGAGAGAGGCGAGGGAGAGACTGACGAGCGAGATTTGGGAGAGGGGAACAAAAATATATGTATATATACAATTTTCTCTCGCTTTATACTAACACAAACACATTTTATACATTTGCGTTTGTATAAAAGCGAGAGAGGCGAAATAACAACAGTTTGCTATAGGGTACAATTAAATCAAACTATGTTTATAACATTTAATTTGAATTAATAATTTGCTACTATATACAATTTTCCCAATGTTTTTAGCCAAAAATTCGGATGCCCAAAAAAATTAGATTGAAAATATTTTTAGAGCGAATAAAAGGTAATTATAAGCCATTTTGAAAGGATATTTTTGACAATTTCTTGTTTGAATCTCCAAAAACCCTTAATTCCCTTTAATCATCAATATCAATATCAATATAGACGTCATCTTTAGGCGCAATGCAAAATTTTGATAGCTCTTGTAAAATTGGGAAGGTCGAAAACCCTAACAATTGAAGGTTATGTTTTGTTCCACAGAGGAAGGAATGTCGAAGAAAGTGGTCACAAGGAGAGAGCTGTTGGACCGATGGAGGGGCATCGAAGAAGAAGACGAGGACGACGACATTGCATCTGTAGACCCTCTCAAGCGACATCGTTTCCGGCAGCTCAAAGAAGAATGGTCTTGCTCCCAATTTCATCAAAATTATATTTTCCCCATTTCTACGTGCGCCAGCCAAATTTAGTCCCTTTTACTTTCTATGCAGGTTTTCAGATGCATTCAACTACTTGATTTTTATGCCCCAAGAAAATCATATTTGGTGTGGTTCCTGGGACCTCATGGGACCTCTTCTGGAGACTTTCTATAATTATTTTAAGGATGATCGCACCGATTCTCCTCTAAAACTCCTACTCGACAGAACATCTAGGGAAATGCGCCAGTGCACTCAATGTATATGTCAATACCATCAAGCCCAAGAGCTTTACAGTACAGAATATGACCCAACTTCCATTGGTCCTCTTCTTGAAGTCTTGCGCACTCTTGATGAAGAAAGAATCAGTCAACATCTTAAAGAGATTAATAACAGATTAAGATGTGGAGACTACGACATAGTGCATGGCAGTGGAGAAATAGTTGGCGTCATGTTTGAGGTGTTTCCATTCACACTTCTCCCTCTTTCCAATGCTTAGTGGTCCATCTTTGTGTCATTCCTTTATCCAGAAGTTGTAGCAGGAGAAGGATTGTATTCAGT
>JAJOOO010010892.1:0-11412 GCA_029582685.1 Solanum piurae
GAGTGCCATCACGTCCATTTTTTGGGTCGTGACAAAGCCGACCCCAGCCCGACCCCGATCAATCCTCAAGGGTCAGGGGCTTATATGGGTTGGGCTTATAAACCTTAGTTTTAAATGGGCTTGAAAAATCATATTCCGACCCTACCTCAATAACAAGTTGAGTTGAGCCAGCCCTATGGGGCTAAGCCTATTTTGACGGCTGTAGGTAGGTGCAATATAATACACCAACAAAAGTTGTGGTGGAGTGGTAAGTACTCCTTTATTCTTAATCAAGAGGTTTCAGACTCGAGCCCCTTTGGGTACAGAGTCGCCTTTGTAAGGGAGGACTTTACCTCCCAATGTTGGACTTTTCGTCGCGAATCTGAATTTAGTCGGGCTCCAATATAAATACGAAACATCGAATTGGAAGAAAAAAAAAGGTGCAATATAAATGCTCTGTGGATTCTGTAGTACCATTCTTAATTTTTATGGCCAAACAGATCTGCTAACTTTGAGAATTTTAATCCTCACAGCAACCAAGAATTAATATCAAAACAAACTGTTCACCTACTACACACACATTCATTACATTTATACAATCCACCCAACTGCCAAAACAAAAGCTCCAAAACCTATCAACGAGGTTGTTGTGGAATGATAAGTATTCATTCATTCTTAATCAAAAGTCTTGGGTTCGAGTCCCTTCGAGTATAAAATCGCTTTTATTAGAAAGCGTTTACCTCCTAATGTGTCACTTTTCTACACGAATCCAAATTTAATTGAATTTAGTATAAAAATACCCTCCGTCCATTTCTTAAGTAAAAAACTGCCCTCACTATTTTCGTTTCACCCAAAAAAGTTTTTATGAAAACTCCTCTAAATTGTGGAAAATGGAACAATTTTGCCTTTCCTTTTAATTTGATTTTAAATATGATGCATTTATTATTGGTGAATTGATTCAAATTTACCCCTCAACTATTGGAATGTAACAACTTTGGCCTCCATTTGAAATTTGGTCTCATAATTGTTCTTATCCATCATATATTTACCTATCTAAATTATCACGTTTTTTGTATTAAAATACACCTCAATATTAAGTTAATCTACACATGCCTATTATCGAGTGGGATATATTACACCTCAATATCTCACTTAATCCCACTCGGTCTCCGGAATTCACTATTAGGGGCTGTTTGGTTGGGATATATCTTTCAGGAGACATTTCAATGACTGGGAAATTGTTACATGTAATCAATGAGTTTAACGGTTTTGCTGCAAGGCCAGACAGAGTCTCGTGGGTACACTCTGAGGATGGAAGATTCACAGTTAACAAGGCCTCAGGAGGTACTGCAGAAGATACTCTATTGGCAAGCCAAGCACCAACCAAGATCTATAAGATGGCAAAGTATCAATAGGTAGGCTAAAGGATGGGAAGAGGAAACAATTTGGGCAAATTCGCACCGCAAAGGCAAGCAAGCACAAGGTGAGATATATAGGTTGTTCAAGAGGAAAAACAAAACCAAGACTAAGCTATGTATTACAAACTCTGATTTTTTATCACAAGGTGTAGGTGCAATATGCGTAGCTAGATTGGTAAGGATCTGGTAGTAATAGCAGAGATTGAAAGTTGCTACAAAACTGGGAGTTGTCCAATTTGCTTGTGTTACTGATCTGTAATGCTCATTTGGTAATGAAATGTTTTATTTACCCAAAAGAAAGGTGCATACATGGTCCAGTCTGAACTTTTGAGGTCTGTACGCCATGACATCATAAATCTAGATCACTAACCTTGAACACGAGCAGATCCACAATCCGACTCTGACATTTTAAATTCATCTCTAACTTTTTGTAGCTCCAGTTTCATTTTTTCCCCAGATGACATATTATCTGGGTGAAAGAACTGTTCAAAATTGTCGATAAGTTATTACATTCACTTAAATGTATGACAGACGCATTGACAACTGAAAAGTACTAAAGCAATGTAAATAGGGATCCTCTGGAAAGCAAAAAGGCTCACCACAAGACTCTGAATGCTCAACTGGATCAACAAAGCACTGAATGTTGATCCTGGTTACTTGTATATGCATTATAAAAAGATGCAAGTCAAATGACATTGAATGTACGAGCATGCGAGGGGAATACTAAAACAAAACATAAGCCTGAAAGGAATTGAAGAACAAACTTGGTCTCAACTCAACTGAACTGAACTCATTTCAATATAAAGCAGTATAAATAAGTGCAATATAAAGAAAAAGCTTTTAAAACACGGATATCAACTCTGTGTATTTAGAAATACAACAGTAACTCTTTATGTATGCAAAGATACAATATAAACTCTGGAATGTATATAAAAATACAAAATACTGTTATGGGAGTTTCTCTAACCGACAACCATCACGTAAGAGCTATTGTGATGATACAACGTTTTGCCTCACGCTGCTAGGACCGTCCTATAACTTGTCGAGGGTATAAAACCTGACTACTAAGTGGATCCACTGGTCTATGTTAAAAAGCACTAAGGAATCATCTAAAAAGTATGATCCTTTTTTACCCATGGTGGCTACATGGTTTATGCATGGGGGCTGGGAGTTGTCTGAACTCTCCCCCAAATCGGTGCTCAATACTACTCCCAAAATATAATACTAGATCTTATTTTTAAAAACATAACTTCTTTCTGTGGTTTGAGATAATTGCTCAAGACTTAGCTTAAATGCTATCTTGGAAATCAAAGTTTCCTCTCTTGCTTAATTTGAAAGCATTTACTCTTTTAACTGAAAACTAGCTCAAAAGCTCCTTTGGAAATCTTAGTTTCCTTATTTGAATATGAAAATATTTTAAACTCTTTGGGAATACATAGTCTCATATACTCTTTTGAAGAAATGAACTTCAACATTTACTCTTTACTCAACTCAAAACTCAAGTCTTAAAACAAAGTGAAAACGTTTGCAAAAGACTTTTGGAAAACTCTATGAACTTCTCTTAACTTGACTTGAATTGAATTATGGATTCAAGGCTCATGATTTCATATTTTTTAGACGTACCTTAGAGTGTAAAAATCAACTAGAAAACATAGGTACGTTTCAAGGGAACTAGTTCGGAAAGAAGTGGGAAAAAGTAGAAGACCTGGCATCCCTGGTGCTCTGAGTGGCGCGGGGCGCCATACGGTAAACTTTAGAACTGAAGTTGGGGCACACTGGCTGGCGCGGCGCCCAGGGCCCTAACTTCAGAACACCTTTTGGGGTGCTCTAGTTGACGTGACGCCCTACCCTTATTCCCAGATTTTTTTGATGATTTTCCTTGGTCATTTTTCAACTCTAAACCTTCTAGATTCAATTGCGTCTTTTCCCAAATACTTAGATTCGTCTATATAATCAAAATATGCAAGAATCTACACAAAACGACACCTAATTTCATAAATCTAAATCAAGAACTCTTCAACAACTCCAACAATCAAGAACCCAATAGAAAATTCAAACAAAACCATCAATTGGAACTCAATTTCTAAACCTTCAAGAATCTAAATGCGTTGAAATAAATCATGATTGGCGTGTGGGTGAACTAACCCAATGCTATGTGATCTCACATACCTTGTAGGGATTACCCCTTGACGAAATTCACAAGCAAAACCTCAAGAACGATGAACTTTGGCTCTTTCTCCTCTTTTCTCCTCTTGCGTTCTTTCTCTAAAAACCCTAGCGTGAATTCTTTGAGTGCGTAAACCAAAATTTTTTAGTTTATACCCCTAAGTAATTACCAAAAACGAAATAATTTAATTGGGTAGTGAAAAGACCACAATACCCTTCAAAAAAATCTGGTTTTGACTTTCCGATCCTTATCTAGACAACCCAACTTTAAATAACCACATATCCCTCATACAAACTCTAAATCGCGCAAAATTGGCGGCATTGGAAAGATAATTCAGAGATCTTTCCTACGATATCTAGTAGCACACCTAAATCATCTTGAGCTAGGAGTTATGGTCGTTTGAAGTTGACCAAAAACTCATACTTAACATAACTTAGCCAATTTTCCAGATTTAACTTATTTCCAAAAATGGTTTCTTTCTAATTCTAAGTCTTTCTAGTAGCGGGGTGTTACATTTAGGGCACTAGTTGGATTTGAACTCTGGTCTTGCGGGTGATCTCCTAAGCTTGTATAAACAAGACAAAGAGACTCATATGTTTCTCATGGATGTATGGTTAATACACCAGTTTCTCAAAGATAGATATACATGCATAAACATGATTTTTTTCGAAGTTAACAGGTGTACATGCAACCCCCCAAACCAGGTGGGTCCGTCTTTGCTCTAGATACATGTATTTCGGATACATGGGTCAAATTTAGGTGTAATTTGTTCTAGATACATTGTATCTAAGTAAATTCGCATGTATCTGAGATATATATCAAACCTCGCATGCCTCCCTCGCCTCACTCCTATCTCACCTGCCACTATTTGATAATCCAGATACATGTGAATCACTCCAGATACATACATATACATGTATCTAGTGTGAGATACATACGAATCTCGCTAGCCTCCCTCCCTAATCTCGCTCGTCTCTCTCCCTATTTTTATGTATCTGGTAGCAAAAGTACATGTATCTAAGTGTAAGATACGTAGGAAATTTTTAATTGGCGATAAGATACGTAATATTTTGAAAAGTACAAGTAATAATATTATATATGATAGTGAAATATGTCTAATTACGTACCGAATTAGCAGCAGCAACACCACCATCAATACGATTGAACTCAACTTGATTTCCTTTAGCATCATTAGTGACAAAATAATGTGGTGGAAAATATGTTGGAGCTGCGGCCGTGCTGTAGCATATGTCACACATCTTTGCATCCAACTCAGGAGAATTGGCTAACTGTGTATAAATTTGTCTAATTAGATAATTATTTCTAAAATCAGCTCATAAAAATATAATTTACTCGGTTCGTTCAAATTTAGATAGGTCATTGATCTATTCATTTATTGACTCATCCTATTAAAATATTGAAATGATATGTAGAAAAATTGACCCAATCTTGTTAAAATATTTTTAGAGAAAACATTTTAATTCATTATAACTGAACTCATTTTAATTCCAATAAATTTTAAACCGATTAATAAATTAATATAATATATGAAAGATTTACCTTGGACTTAGTGAATATTATTGGCTGATATTTCTTGATGTCAAAGGTTGGAATGACAACATTTGTTAAAGCTTGATGCAAACGAGTCTCTCCCAACTTATCTTGCAAAACTTTGTGAAGATATTTTCCATCATATTTTGGAGCAAAAATTGGAGGCAATGCACTGTAATTGAAACCAAAATTTTGTATTAAAACATATTTCGATACTGACTTAACATATACACATATGTTGTAGAATGGAAATAATATGTGACAGCCCAGCCCGTTAGTGATATTGTTATCTTGTTGGTAAGACCTGTTTACTTATATGTCAATAACTTTTCTGTATTTTGTCGATGTGAGACTTTTTTTTATCTTAGGTTGGGGTGTCACATACATCCCCTCTATGGACTCATTGTCCTTGTTGAGGTTTTCTTATTTGCTGAGGTTTTCTTATCTTAAGTTGGGGTGAAACATACATCCCCTCTATGGATTCAACGTCCTTGCTGAGGTTTACCGCACCACATGAGATTTTCTAGAATCAACACTACGATTTTCCCCGTCTTATCGGAATTTGCCTAAACTTAGTTGAAGTCAGGGTCACATCGACAAAACTGACACATGATCGACTCTGATATCATTTGTGACGGCCCAACCCGCTAGTGATATTATGACGACTTTAAAACGCGTTGTTAGTTGGTAAGACTTGCTTACTTGTATGCTCAATATCTTTTCTATATTTTACCAATTTGGAACTTCTTAGCCTAAACTAAGATGTCATATAATATTTGGACAACTCAACATCCGAATGTATTTTAATACATATATGTATAAAGTTAAAGTTAGAATAAAATTGGCAAATAGTATGTAAAAACAGTTATGTACTAGGTGGGAAAATCCTGGGCCATGCTCAAAGTAAAAGGATACAATATCTTTGGCAGCACAAAAGGGAAGATTCTTTTCATTTGGAGCAGTGATCATAGTGGCTAATATTCCACCTGTACTTTTTCCAGCAATCACATCAAAGTAATCTACAACTCTTGCATCTTTACCATCCAATTCCTGACTCAAAAATAATCTTTTTTAGGATGATCGCTATAACGTTTTTTTCGACATGTAACAAAGTCTAACGATAAATCTAACATGGAAAATAATTACTGTTCCTTAAACAACATGATTTAGAGTTAAAAGAGAATTTTTATGAAGGAAGCGAGATAACCTTCCACTCAAACAATTTTTTTAGATATAGATTGGATTGTGGACATACGGGATCCTTATAATATAAATTTGTTGTCTGATTTATCGTCATAAAAGATTTTTAATTATTAGTTTTGATATGTCATTTTGTTACTTCGATCGCAACATGATAATCATCAAAATAATACAATTCAAATGTAAAAAATATATAGTAATGCCACACCCACACATACGTTTTACAAAAAAAATATAGGTACAATACGTCGATACCTGAAGTTGGTCTTCAAGAAAAGCAAGAATAGTAGTTGGAATAATTTCTTTTATGCCTCCTCCATCAACACTAAGAATTGTCTCCATTTCTCCCATCACATGAGATGTTGCCACAAAAAAAAGTATAATGAATAATGATCTTCTAGTTGCCATTGTTAGACTATCTTTTTTGGAGTACAAAAGCATCGACTAACAAGCGAGGATTTATATAATCACATGAAAAGTCTTTGGTTCAAGTCCAGGATGATCATTTACTCTTTGTAATCAGATTTGTTACCAAAGTAATCTCACAATTATTATATTTGTAAGCCGAGTCAAGCCCATGTAGGGTCAAAGAGATTCAAATGAATCCACTTGATCGAAATATTTTATTGGTTAAATTTGATAAATTAAAATTAATCGTATCATGTCAAATGAACTAATGTGATCCTATGGTGTGATGATCTAGTAGGTTCAAAAAATTATTGTGATATGATTTTTGAAACGCCTATGCAATATTAATTCTTAAATATTTTTTACTTAAATTTTTGTTTTGTGTAACCATATATATTATTACAAATGTGTGCACATTTGATCAATGTTATGGTTATACCTTATTACTTTCTGTCTATGGATTAATTTTCTCTTTTATTTTTACTCTTGTTTTTTTCTATTTCAGAGGGTGTTTGACTAAGAGTTAATTTGGATTGATTTATTTTAAATGCTAAAATAATTTTAGAGTATTTGAATAAAATATAAAAGTTTTTTTTTTAAACAATTGTTTTAAACTCAAAAAGACAAAAATTGTCAAAAATCATAAGTTAAAATTTTTATCTATGACTTTTAAGTTAAACAGATAAAAAATAAGTCAAAAGTTATAAATAGAATTTCTAACTTATTACTTTTGACCTATAAGTCATAAATCACAATCTCATGCAAACACATTTTAATCATATAAGCTGATCAAATTGACTTTTAAAAGATGTTTGACTAAGCGTATTAGCTGGTCAAAGGGTTGACCAAGTTTATTTTAAAAAAAATGAGGTGTTTGGCTAACTTTTTGAGAGAAAACGAATATCTTTTGTAGTACATAGTTCTAGAAGCCGTTTTCAGAAGCTAAAAAAGTGTAATTTTTTCCTAAAAATACTTTTTTTTGCGAAACACTTTAAAGAAAAATACATTTAAAAGTACTTTTAAATTTTTTGATCAAATATAATTGTTGCTTAAAAGTTCATTTTTATTTATTTGTTATAACCAAACTATTTCTCACCAACAAATTCTTTTTATAAAAACACTTTAAAAAAAAGACTTTTCACCATAAGTTTATTTTAGAAATTAGCCAAACATATTAAGGATTTCTGACTAAATGTTGGTACCCACTTGCATATAAGTTCACATTAATATGAAGAAATTAACAAGTATTGAATAAAATTTCTTTTAAAAAATAAATAAAAATGCTAGTCGTCAATTTTTTATTCTTTATCTTCACTTATTCATTTTCATCATTCTCTCATTCTTTCTTCTCGTTAGCTTCATTTAATATTCATTATCTGATTCCCCATTACCTCCTCACTGCCTACTTCTTCTAATATGTGTCTATACCTTCTTAACATTTTGTGCAAATAATAAAAAATTAATATTTTTTCGTATATTTAACTTCAATTACATTATGTTGTTAATTTACCTTGATATCTGATGGATCAAATCACTTGCCTCAAAGTAGTACTATTTTTTCTCTCATTCATTTAGGATATCTAAAGTTCAAGAATCTCTTATATCATATCATAATTATTTGTATAATATTAACTTGGCACTTCAAATTATATTTTTTTTCTTTTTGCTTTGAAAAGAAGATTCAAATACCATAGCATAAAATAACGATAATTTATTTAAATATTTAACACAACCAAAAGGTTACATAATCCAAGCACACATTACATAGAGAGACATTTCTATTGAAATTTATCCCTCAAACTGTTCTTTTATTTTGAAGTTGAAATACTGAAATGCGCGCAATCATAAATATTGCAAGCGCTTATTATTTAGCATAGTAAGGTTATACTACAACCCGAGACCTTGAATTAATAAGAAGCTTTGTTTGCTTGGAGTTTCTTCCTATCAGAGAGCAATTTTGCAAACCTACAACGAAATAAACTATTTTAATTAGCAATAAAATAGATTTATTAGAAATCTGATGTGAATAATATTGACTGACGAGATATAGTAATATGAAAAAAAGAAAAGAATTATTTCAAGCACCGATAGTTTTACCTCTTTAGAGCTTCCTCATAAGTTTCAGGATTGTCTTTGGAAACTGGTTTCTTCAATAATTTTTCACCAACTTGTACTAATAATTCCATATTAGCCTCAGAAGCATCATCCATTTCAGTAGTTGTGCCTGTTAATGCATTTTCCTGGAATTAAATATACATAATTAGACATACTTCACTATCATATATGACATGCATATTATAAAATAATAATAATGAAAAAACTACATAATAAGACATATATACTTCACTATCATATATACTTTTAATAGAATTTTACGTATCTTACCATTTATTAAGAGTTTTCTACCATATATTAATTTTTTTTTACTTAGATACATGTATTATTTTTGCTACCAGATACACAAAAATAGCGATAAAGGCGAGTGAGATTCGTATGTATCCAAGATACATGCAAATCGCACTAGATACATGTATCTGTAGGGGTGTGCAAAAACCGATTTAACCAATAAACCGAACCAAAAAAACACTATTGGTTTATTGATATTGGGTTATTGGGCTAACGGTTTTTAAACGGTTTTGCAAAAAAATTATTGGGTTATTGGTTCGGTTTCCGGTTTTATGATATTTGTTAATGGTTAAACCGATAACCCAATAAGAGTATACTAAATTTATTAGTCTTATTGTTAATGGTTAAACGATTGTTACTTTCACACTTTTTGTTAATGGTTAAACGATTGTTACTTTCACACTTTTTCCTTTGAATGTGTCTAGTGTCTAAACTAAGAAAAATGATTGTTACTTTTATGATTATTACTTTCATGCCAAATGCTGGAAAAATCATATGGTTTATATGAAAATTTTCTTATCGTGTATATAATATATATGAGTATTTTCTTATTGGTTAAACCGAAAACCGAACCGTTAAGTACCATAAACCGATTAACCAAAAACTGATAAGAAATATGTTATTGATTTGGTTATCGGTTTGACGTATTTACAAATCGAAAACCGATAAACCGAACCAATAACACATAAAATCGAACCGAACAGACCGATGCACACCCATATGTATCTGTATGCATCTGGTGTGATTCATACCAAATATATGGTAGAGTGGCAAGCAAGATGGGAGGAGAGAGTGAGCAAGATTTGCTAATGTATTCTAGACAGGGGCGCGCGGACCTAGAGGTTGACGGAGGGGGTTCACGACAAAAAATTACGTTCGTTGTATATTTAAGGTAATTTTAAGAATTTTTATGTCTATATATTGATTTTGAACCTCCTAAATGTAAGATTAGAGATTGACTCAGTGGTTGAGGGGTTCAAAACTCACCTTAAGGATCCAAGATCAAATCTAGAGATCCATGTCACGAATCCACGTATCTAGAACTAATTACACCTAATTTTGACCATGTATCCTAGATACATCAAAATCTGGTAAAATAGGTAATATTGCAAACTAGCTAGTGAAATTTATGTAAGTTTAATTTCCAATAATAATAATAGTTGAGACTTACTTGAACCCTGAGGTAATTGTTTTGTGAATGACGAGCTTGAAAAACAGTAGAAAGGTAATAATCAGTCATGTAAGAACTTGCTGCACTAGTCATTTGCTGTATAACTGACATCCATCGTACAATACCCCATTTAGCTGCCTCTTCTGCTGTATATGTTTTATCAAACTCTGAATTAGTGCCAGTGCCTAATGAGATCAACAACAGTTGTTTGTAATTCAATGACTTAATTGAAGCAAATGCTGGATCCTGTTGTGCAAGTCTCGTTGCAACGCTAAGGGATAATAACGCCTGCAACACATAATAGTAGTACTATTGATTAGATATTTCGAAAAAACTCAAAAATTGAATCGAGAGTAGTATTAGTACGTACCGGATTACCAACAGTAGCAACACCACCATCAACAAGATTGAAGTCATATTTATCTCCATTAATAGTATTAGTAGCAAAGTAATGTGGAGGAAAATACGTTGGAGCTGCTGCTGTGGAATAACATATGTCATACATCTTAGCATCCAATTCTGGAGACTTTGCTAACTGCATTTTTTAAAAAATAATATAAAATAATTAGTCGAAATATACATTTTATTATAATATATATTTTTGTATCTATTTATCAAACGTACTAGAAAATAAATAAGAAATTCACTTGTTATCAAAAAGTACAAATCACTATAATTATTTTGACTTACATTTGACTTAGTGAATATTACTGGCTTATTTGTTTTGATGTCAAAGCTTGAGATGGCAACTTCTGTCAAAGCTTGATGCACACGAGTTTCTCCAAGTTTTTCTTGAAGAACTTGCATAAGATATTTTCCATCATATTTTGGGCCAAAAATTTGACCACTGCATAATATAATGTAACCAAATTAAATATAAGTATAAAGAACAGAAATCTCATATATTTGGGGTTAATTATATCCTATCTCAGAAGTTTACTCAATTACGTACAAAAATACTAAATATTTCATTGCTCTTGGATATATTCCTTGGCTGTCCGATACATTGCAAATGATGCATTACTTAATGGGAGGGATGTATCTGAGAGGGGATAGAGATTTATCTGAGAAGAGATTTTTGTAATTTTCTTAATGGTAGGAAATTTTAGAGA
>JAJOOO010010894.1:0-36606 GCA_029582685.1 Solanum piurae
AAAATATATATGTAAGTAAAATCCTTATCCTATTTCCCTTCTCCCTAAATAATAATTTCAAGTGTAAGTTGTTTATTTCCTAAATTGGACAAACACGCGATATTTTAAAATCAATTAGCCAAATAGTTAATTATCGGATAACCGCGTATTAGCGGGCATTTCGGGTGCTTTCAAACCCTTCCCGAAACGCTAATAAGAACCCCCGAACCCCTTTTAAGTTTTCACTAGATTACTGTTTTAGTCTTTTGAAAACAACAGTTTTCTTGATTTTTCTTAAAAAATTAAGTGGCGACTCTTAAACCAGTCTAAAATATATTTTTTCCTAATAAAACAATCATAACTAAGCCAAATGTATTTCTCACAGGTTACAGGACTCCAGTGTCATATGCAAGAAGATTATGAAATTGGGTCTGCACATTTCTTCTTTGCTTGGATTGTGCCTCTAGTACAAATTCACTTTATTTAGACTTTGTCCTTTTAAATTCCACTTTTGTTCTTCACATCATAAGTTGCTATTGTTTGAATTAGAATAGTATATTTGATGTTATATTTTCTGCTTCCATTCACAGCTCAATATTTCGGAACAAAATAATCCCTCAAGCAGTGAAGTGGTTTACTCGTGGTGTAGCTGAAAAAGAAGACTCTAAGAAAATGGAATATCATTTTACTCGACATGTAACGAGGCAAGACAATTTTGAAGACGAAGACGATAGTGAGGATGATTATGATCATCATCATAGTGGATACCACTCCTGTTAATGGAAAGTCCATAGGAATTCCAGTTTTCCTAAGAATGAACAGCAGATATATTTATCAGGAATTCGGACAAGTCAGTTGACAACAAAGCTTTACATGACAACAATGTTGGAATTGTTCTGTCTTCTGGTTTTGAAAATGCAAACAAGAAAATGACTCTTTTCCTACTGTTTATTTTTGTGGACTCCTTTTTGTTTATTCTTCCCTTATCGTATGTGAAAGACAAAGTGTCTCTCATTGGTTTGTGGAAAAAATAAATTCTTCTCCTTGTATTGAATTGTTTTACCTAGGGATTGTAAAGAGCTAGTAAAAGGGAGTGGTCTCGTATACATGAGAATTGGACTTACAAGACAAAACACAGGTTGATTTGACCCCTCTTGAGCGAGATGTATGTGACGCCTAATCCAAAATCTAATTTTGCAAGAAAATTGTGTGTACAAGTCTGCAAGAATGCGTGTAGATTCATTTTCTCTTTAATGACTAATTTATTTGATGATTTGAATAACCAATTCAGATTTATAGCCTATGTAAACCAGCCTACAGCGAAATACTATCTTCAAAGTTCTTCTCCTTCTAGTTAGCATTTGTTTCTGCAAACTCCAAACTTCCAGCCACTAATGTAAGTGTTTGGGAGTGCTGTGCCCATCGTTTATCGTGTAAATTTGAAAAAAGTAGTTTTGCTTTTAATGTGGAAAATGATATTTGAAAATCGATTATATTTGGCTATTTGAAGTTGTTTTTGACATTTTGTGAGTAATTTGGAGTGAAAAAAAGTGAAAACATTTTTGTTGTTTTTCAAATTCCGGAAGAAGTTGAATTTCAAAGTTCTTTGGCTAAACGTGTTTTTTTAGAGGTTTAGTGAAAAAAATCCTAATGGCCCAAGCCCCAAGAAACTCCAATGTTGTTTCCTCAGTTACCCAACGACTAGGTACCACCTCCACAACTCCTGGTACAACTTCCACAAGCTTGAATCGTTAGTTTTATTCTCACGACGTGACAGATTATGGGCCCGCTCACTCATCCCCGTATCTTTTTGAAAATCTCTTTGGAGTTTCCCTCCTTTTTCTCTCCCACTTATAAATTTTGGGACTTAGGGTTTCTCTTTCTTCACATTCAGTATGACTAATTTGAACATATATCAGACCCATCTCTACCCATTCACCGCCGATGCCGCCGGTAAATTCCTAATCTAGGCAGCGAATGCACTATTTTACACTGTTGTCAGTTTTCTTTTGTGTGTTGATTCTTATTTCTCTTACTTCTATGTAGCTTCGTATGCTGAATATCGTTCTGAGTTGGAGATTGAACGGAAGGTTGGTTCGTTTTTATGTGTTTTTGTTCTATTTTAGTTCAAATATTTCACTTTGTTTTCTTGTATATTGTAGTAATTTCTATTGTATTGGAAATGTGTAGGATAACATTCGGAAATTCGTTGGGTGTCCCTTGGCGATAGTTAAGACTTTGTCACCACAAGTTAGGAAGCGTGTGGAGGCTTTGAGAAACCTTCAGGTTTATTATTCAACTAATGTGATGTTGTTTGATGGACACCGAGTTAAGATGTTATGTTAGTGGTAGTGGAAGAAGATACTATAATTGCCCAGAAGTTACTTTAATGGAAAAAAATCAAATATTAAGATCTGAATACTTAAATTAAGATACAAGTCACATTCTGATGCTTGTTTTAGATCATCCAATATATTGTGTAGATTTTAACTGCTCTTGCAAAAGGAAGAAAGAGAGCTTGACAGAATTTTCGGTTTGTAGGGTCAACCTGTTGCGCTGATAGCTTTATTGTCAGAGGAGAAGGCTGTACTTAAAGCTGGTTATGAGAAGGTGCTTGAATCGCTGCACACGAAGGTGAAAAAGGCTAATTCAACTTGTTCTGCATCTTCATTTGTCTTGACAACAATATCTGCTTGCCCAGCCACTCCCCAATCCCTGCCCCCAAAAAAAGAACAGATAGGAAAGTAAAGAAGGAAGAGATACTTCTATTTTGTAGAAGTTAGTACCTTGCAACTGTTTTGACTCAAATTTCTTTGGATATTGAGTCATCACTACAGAGATCCCCAAAAATTAATATACCAAGCCATATGATCTATCAATTATCATAGAGCTTTTGCACCAAATATGCAAGTTTAGTAGACATCTGGTTTCGACAAAGAAATGTGTTGTGGTATCCCTTCAAAACAATTTATATTCCTTTCCAACCAGATAGTCCATAAGAAGCTGTATTTAATGACTGTATTTCTGGAGGAGACATACTGTTATAGGCCATTCTTCTCTCCCCCATCTCCCCCGGACCAACAAAAGATATTTAATTTGCATGACTACATTTATACATGAATAAATTTTCATTCTAATGATTAGTTTTCTTTACTTCCAAGTCCCCATTATCAATGCCAACTTTTGGTCCTTGGATTTTCATGTCACATTCTGTTGCCTGTATTAGATCATCCAATATTGTGTACATTTTCACTGATCTTGCGAAAGGAAGAAAGAGAGATTGACAGAATTTTCTGTTTGTAGAGTGAACGTGATGGGCTTAAAGCTTTATTTTCGAAGGAGAAGGCTGTACTTGAAGCTAAATATGAGAAGCTGCATTGATCGTTGAACTCGAAGGTGAAAAGGATAACTCAACTTGTGTCATCAACGTAACTGCTTGCCAGCCACTCCCCAATCCCCACCCCATATAAAAAAGAAAAAGAAAGAGATAGGAAAAATAGAGAAGGAAGAAATATTTCTATTTTGTAGAAGTTGGTAATCTTGCAGCTGTTTTGACTCAAATTTCTTTGGATATCCATCCTGGTTAATCATTTTCTGGTTTCTTTGCAGAGATATGAAATAGTAAATGGTGTTGTTGAAGTGAAAGGTGATAATATGGGGTCAGGAGATGGTAAACTGTGACATGCTCTTTCTTACATAGTTACATTCATGCAGAATTAATTGCAGACGGGCTTTAATCTTGTTGTTATGAACTTTTGATACAGAGAAAGGTGTTCCCAACTTCTGGTTGACTGCATTGAAGTCCTATGCGAAATACGAAGAGGAGGTAAATAATTAAAGTTATCATTGTTTCTTGCAGTAATCCATATATTGATGATTGAACTGACCGCAAGTCACTCTGTGGTAGATCTACATCTCAAAGCGGGATGAAGAAGCTTTAAAATTCCTCAAGGATATTAAGTGGTGCAGGGTCAATCATTCAAAGGGTTTTAAGTTTGATTTCTTTTTTGATACAAACTCCTTTTTCAAGAATTCTGTATTGACAAAGACCTGTCACAAAAGGGTTAATATGGCTATGGCAGAAGACGTAACATGGTAAATTCTGCTGTCTTATAATTTTGGTTCAATATCTTATGATCCTTTTTGTGTTGGTTTGTTTGATGAGTGGGACGTGTTGCAGGACAGATATTGAATGGTTTCCAGGAAAATGCTTGACAAAGAAGATTGTAAAATGCAATCCAAATAAGAGGTTAATAAGTGCTAAACCAATGATCAGAACTGTCAATTGTCAAAGTTTTTTCAGTTTTTTCAAACAGCCACCGGTACCTAAACTTCGACTTCATTCATTTACTGTTAAATGTACAAATATTTCATCTGAAGTCATAACTAAGCCAAATGTATTTCTGACAGGTCACAGAACTCCCGTATCATATGCAAGCAGATTATGAAGATTATGAAATTGGGTCTGTAGATCATTTCTCTTTGCTTGGATGTTGCCTTTTGAGTTGATCACTGTTATTTATATCATTGTCCTTATAAATTCCACTTTTTGTTCTATGCATCATAAGTTGCCGTTGTTTGAATCAGAGGAGTAAATGTGATGTTATATTTTCTGCTTCCATTCACAGCTCAATAATTCGTAACAAAATAATCTCTCAAGCAGTGTTGTGGTTTACTGGTGAGGCTAAACATGATGAAGACGGCAATGATTATGATGATGAAGATGACGACGATGATTATGATTATGAGGACGACAACAACGATGACGACAATGGTTATGATTATGATTATGATGATGTCGACGACAACGACGATGAATATGCCGAGTATTATGATGGGGAAGAAGAGAAGCCCGAAAAGAAGGTGACATTTGCTTTCCCTGCTTCTATTCAACTAATTTCCTTGCAGCACAGTTTTCTCTACCCTAAAAAATTGTAAAGGGTCCTCTTCATTTTCTTTCAGCCCTATTCTCCGGTGATTCCTATCTCCATTTTACCCTTTCCTCTCCTCCATTTTACTCTTCTAGAGTTTTTTCCTTATTACTGATTAATTACAAGAGGAGATGGAACTGAAAAAGAAAAAAAAGGTATCATTTTTGTTTTGGAAGCTTCTATGGAAGTCTAAACTTTGTTGTTCTAGAAGGTTCTGAGGATACTATGTGCAGATTCAGGTGCAGCATCGGAGTCCAGTGACGAGAGGAATTGGTGTGGCAGCAGCCGCAGCTACTGGTGGCACTGCCACCACAGCTGTTCCAGGTGGTGTTGCACACCAGTTCAAGCCTACGTCTCTGTACATAGGAGACTTGGACATCAACGTGACAGATACACAACTGTACCAGCTGTTTAACCAAGCGGGTCAGGTTATATTGGTTAGGATTTGTAGGGACTTTAGCACTCGGAGATCCCTTGGTTATGGCTTCGTCAACTACAGCAACCTTCAGGATGCTGCAAGGGCAATGGAGATGTTAGATTTCACTCCTGTTAATGGAAAGTCCATTAGGGTGAAGCGCTCTCATAGGGATCCTAATTCTCCTAAGAATAGAACAGCTAATCTATTTATCAGGAATTTGGACAAGTCAATTGACATCGAAGCTTTACATGACACCTTTTCAAGCTTTGGCCACATTCCTTCTTGCAAGATAGTTACTGATTCTAATGGCCAGTCGAAGGGTTATGGTTTTGTACAATTTGACAATGATGAATCCGCTCAAAGTGCCATAGATAAGTTAAATGGTATGCTCATCAATGGTAAGCAAGTGTATGTTGCACATGCTCTTCGCAAAGAGAAGTGTATGTGCAAGGGCAACTACAGCAACCCTCAGGATGCTGCAAGGGCAATGGAGATGTTAGATTCCACTCCTGTTAATGGAAAGTCCATTAGGGTGAAGCGCTCTCATAGGGATCCTAATTCTCCTAAGAATAGAACAGCTAATCTATTTATCAGGAATTTGGACAAGTCAATTGAAATCAAAGCTTTACATGACACCTTTTCAAGCTTTGGCTAACATTCCTTCTTGCAAGATAGTTACTGATTCTAATGGTCAGTCGAAGGGTTATGGTTTTGTACAATTTGACAATTATGAATCCGCTCAAAGTGCCATAGATAAGTTAAATGGTATGCTCATCAATGGTAAGCAAGTGTACGTTGCACATGCTCTTTGCAAAGAGAAGAGTGGCAGAGGCACAAGCTGGGGAAGGTCAATGGAGTGGTGAACGTCCTCCAGTGCGCAGGCAATAGTAATTTGTGGTGGTTGCCCACTAGGCTAAAAGCTATGGGGAAGGACCAATCTTGAAACCCTTGGTTGATAAATTTGCCTTCGCCTCATTTTGGTATGTACATCTTTCCTTTTGTCTATTCCTTTTTCCCATCTTTCTCTTTAGTCTTTACTTGTTGGCAGTGATTTTGTGATCTCTCAGGGTTATTTTTTGTTGCCTGTTGTCAGCCTTTTGTTATCATGATATGTTTGGCTTTCTTCCCCACCTTTTTCTATAACCCTCCTCTCTACCGCCTTATGTAGTTTGTTACAGCTATGATTGTCTATCGTGAAGGTTAATAGATGATCCAATTTTGTATCTACTATATATATATATACTAGCTACCTAGTAAATATCATTTCGGATTATGTAAATATGTTATCGAATTCTGTGTTTTTACTTCTCCTTTATTAATGATAAAAATACTGTAAGAATGAAATTTTCTATAATGAAGTACCAATGTGGAAAGGGAGGAGAGTCCTAAATAGAAATGAGAAATTTGCGGCCAGTAAAGTCAAACTCAAACAGCACGCCAAAAATATGGGTCATTATCTGATTGCCAAACTTGTTCTTCACAAGAGGGAGTTGCTCCGATCGTAGACACCCTTTACTTTCAACTTGAATATTATGAGTTCGAATCACCAAGGGAGCAAAAAAGTGGGGCACCTAGTGAGAGGGGGGTAAAAAAATGAATAAAAAATAGGGCTGGCATATTGGCTAGCTGAAAGGAATGTCTGATTTTTGATTAAACAAGAGTGAGAAATATCCTGAATTTGAGTGTGATTGTAATATGGGCATATGCCTTCCGCCTACCCGTGAGCATGAGGTCCCCATTGTGATTTGTGTGTGAATTTGAAACTAATAATCGAGGTCTGGCATATTGGCTTATCACGTTTAATTTATAACAAAGCCAAATTGCATGTTGACACTTGTTTGGTCAGTTTGAGTTGGTGACTTGGAAGAAAAGTACTACCTACCTTTCTGTGTCCGTAAAATTATGTTATTACGGGATAAATGAGAAGTTTATAATTAAATTATTTTTGAATATAAGTTGAATTCTTTTACGAGATAGAGACACATATGGGCCATAGAGAGCTATGTTTATTGTCGGGTCACGGACGACTCTGCTCATGCGTCCCCATCAGCCAGACCGTCACTCCTTTGCAGCTTCCCGGAAGTTGTGACTTGTGAGGAGAATTTTCCTCTTCAATCTGCTGTGTACTTTCTGAATATAAATAAACACAATAACAAAATATACTCAATGCATAACCCACAGGTTTTTAGTTTTGTTCTTTCTTTTATTTAGGGGCATATATATAGGGTTTTGAGTGCGGGATTTCGGGAATCTAATATCTTTTTGTGCAAATAAAATATTTATATTGAGAAATCTATTAAATATATAAGAAATATGTGTTGAAAATCTAGTAACAAAGTATGTTCTAGTAATAATTAGAGGCCTTAGTTTTAAGTTTTGAATATGAAAAAAATTCTTTGGTAGGGAATGTTTCTGCTGAGATTTTCGCGTATTTGAATTAGTCAAACTTTAATACGGATATCCTCGAATGAAAAGAAGTGTTATTACATGAAATAAATAAATTAAACAAAAGACAAAGGTGGGTCCCTTCTTGCTAATTTCCTCTGTTCTACAGCATCTAGCACTTAATAAGCTTTCTCCTTGATAGTGGCGGCCATAAATTTTACCAAGGGATGTCCCAATATAAAAAGTAATCACACGATAAATAGAAATAAGGAAAGTAATATATATATATATATATATATATAGGGTAATGCTAAATGGCCAGAAAATTTGGCCAGAAAATTAAAAAAAATTAATTAATCTTTTTTTATTTTTTAATTAAAAGGTATTAAAGTTAAAAAGGTAAAAATGTTCAAAAAGGTAAAATACCATTCTGACCAAATTTTCTGGCCAAAAGGATTTTACCTATATATATATATATATGACTTGGCTAGTTTGGAGGATGATTATTTATATGGATGATTTGAGATCGATTTTCCCTCAATACCTTTTGAATTGAGTTTGTCCCATAGAACATGCCTAGTGCATTTTGCATTCTATTCAGCCAAAGAATAGAGGTCGTGACAGAGATCCCAGCTCGCTGCGCCTTGATTTCTTTTGAAGAATAGAGATCGTGACAGAGATCGTAGCTCCAGCTCAGAGCTGCGCCTTGATTTCTTTTGATCTCTTAATTTGCTGTCATGCATATACGATCATATTATATACTAGTAATACTAATAGGTCCTGAATTATTTTGGAATATAATGGACCCCCAATGCTTTTCCTTTTGCCTCCTCGTGAACTCACAACAGAATTATCCTACGTACCGATAACTACTAGGAATTTTATTTTATTTTAAAAAATAAAAAAACTACTAGGAGTTTTAGAATATACTCAAAATCTGTTAAAGCCAAATTGACTGTATTTTACCTCCAATAACTAAAGATCTTCAAGAAACACTTTGTTAAATTCTCGAAGCTCACAATAGAGTAGGTTTTCCTCATAGGATCAAACGTTTGGCTTAAAGGAAAATGCATCCTCAGAAAATAGTAAACGATTTACTTATATTTTTATGTTTGATAAATAAATAAATAAAAAGTATTATTTTAAAAATATTTATATATAATATAGTCAAACACTATAACAGGGGATAGGTGAGAATGGATTTTGGGGTGGGCCCTTAGGGTGGGTAGCGAGAGTGCGGGGATGCGTGGAGTATTGGGAGTGGGGAGATAATCATTTTTTTTACCCTCCCTAGGAGCTCCCACCCCTTTTATTTTTTTGGTGATTCGAACTCACAACCTTCAGATTGGAAGTGAGGGGTGCTTACCATCCGAGCAACTCCCTCTCGTCAAGTGGGGGAGATAATCAACCTGAAATGTCACTTATAAAATTTGTTTTCTTCTACTCTCCCTAGAAAGATTATTTTTCTGATTTTTAAGAAACTAATTTTTCTAAAAATAAGAATAATTATATTTTAACCAACAAAATATGGGGGAAATTGAAAACTCCATACCAAAAACACACAGAGCCTCTAAAAACAATAAGACAAACTGAAAACCAATATATATTATATTTTTTCCTACTTAATTTTCTTTATCTTTTTCCCTTATAAAACATAAAATCATAGTAAGGAATATTAATTGCTCGTCAATGCAGACTTGTCTTTCCATAATAAGCTGCCACATATTTTTCTTTTTTCTTTTTTGGCGTCTTGAAGAAGTAACAAGAAAAAAATCAAAAGTTTGCGATTGCAATTAATTTTCTATTGAATGAAAATGATTTAGTTTAAAATATATATATCATTATTAGAATAAACCAATCTAATGCAAAGAAGTCAAAAAAAGACAATAGTTTAACCAAGTTGTTTATTAATAAATAAAATAAAATTAACCAAGTTGTTTATCAATAATAATTTTATTGAGGGAGTTGTGAAATAAAGCAAGAGCTTTAATTAAACCGGGAGATTATTTTATAATACGTACAATTTGTGACATGGAGTATTAATCAAGTTTAATAATAGGATGTAGTTGTCAAATCTAATCTTGTCCTTAATTACTCATTTTTCTTTTGTTGAGAATGTAGGATTGAAATCAATTTGATAAATAGGTCAAAAAAGTTCTTAACTAAAGTGAATATATACCTGCCTGGCGTTATTATAATCTTACTCTTAATTAACGAGAGAGTTTGAGTTTGAGAACGGAGTCGCTTTTCGTAACAAACACTTTATATATCTCAGAATAGGATTATTTCACAGCAAATAAGAATATAATTAGTAGATCATGAAAGCGGATACCAAATATTGAATATATGACGTAAATAAAAATTATAATCTTAATTACGCCTCTCATCTATGTGGCTTTCTTTCATCTTTACCTAGTTGTTGGGCCACTAAAAATTGTGATAGAGCGTAAATATGCTTTCATTCTTAACAAGATATTTCAAATTCAAGCTCAATTGTAGGAGAGGAAAAGGAGTTTCTGCATTGTTAGAAAAGTAGTTAAGGTTGAATGACAATGAAATATAATGAAAAGCTACATATACATAAAAGAAAGAAATTTAAAATTGTAAACTTTTTAGGGGCAAGATATATCATGCATGTTTGTTTGGAATAAGTAATCAATGAGTCAATCATGCATGTCATTGTTAATAGATAAAGTTTACATTAATTAACAAAGGGGTCTACTCTTACCAATAATGATACTACTATACTAATCTCATTCATTTGTTTTAGTTTGTTCAATAAAAGAATGATTTGTTTTTATTTTTATATTTGAAATAATTAAATATTTTTAGTTTTTTTGGTATCTGATATTTGTATTGAGACTCGAAAATTTAAATTTGCAATATCGGCATCTCCAACATGAAATTTTCATTTTTAAAGCTTAAACTCGAGACTTCTTATTAAGAGTAGAGGAATCTCAACTATATCACTACAACTTATATTAATATATATACTTTTTATAGCTACATAAGTATAATTTATTTTAAATTGTTTATATATTTTTAAATAAAAATTTTAAATTTCATATCATACGCGTTCATATAAATTGAGACGGGAGAGGGAGTATAGTCAATTCAACGTCTCCGTCTCGTTCAATCAATTTCTAAGTCTCTTTCAATACAATACTCTTCAAATACAAATCAAACACTCTTTTAGATACAATATGTTGAATTTTTTAGCTATTTTATGATAGAATGGAAAGTTGGTGCAATTAGGCAACAGTCTTATTTTAAACAAAATTATAAACATTACAATATCGTTGAAAAGGCAATATACATATATATTATTACAACAACATATCCAATATGTAAAAATAATTGAGGTATGAAAAAGTTAATGCATAACGCATGCTTTATCTTTTTCTTGAGAGGTAAAACGATTATTTTTTACAGACCCTCAATATACATACTTTTTCTATTCCAATTTATAATTCATTTTTTTTTAATCAGTCTAAAGAATGTCATATTTTTATATCTAGTAATAAATTAATTTTAAAATAATTTCTCTGTCCACTCCGGTTGTTATAGTTTCTTTTTATAGAGTCAAATTATAAAAATCAATTGATTAACATTTTACGATGTTATTTAATCATATTGATATGTAAAAAATGTAATTTATTGTACTTTTCGTATAGTTTTTGAATATCTAAATTTTTTGTTTAAAATATCGAATTAATGTAATCCAATAAAACTTTGAAAATTAGTCAAATTAACTTTCGAAAAGCGCAACATAACAACTAAAAGTGGATGGAGGGAGTACTTTTTTTTACCGTAGTCAGCTTATTAGCAACAACTACCAGGTAACTTTGTTCATCAAGGCTAGAACATATAGGATTAATTTTCAACCAGTTCATTAACCACTAGGCCACACCCTAGGATACTTATTTTACTTTATGATTATTATTCACATAATCATCTATATATAACTTTATTTAAACTATATAATTTAAATTTGAACAGAGGGAGTACATTATTATACTACCTATGCATGGTAGAATAAATAAAGAAAGATTGAGATATTTATGGGTAGAGAAGAGAACAAAAGAAAAGACAGAAAGTTAGCCGTATAGAGAGTGTGGGAGAAAGAGAGAGAGAGAGAGAGAGAGGATTACAGTCTCTTCTCATCCACATCTCTCATCTCATAAACTCAATCTTTTCCTTCTCATTTTTTGTTGCAAGAAAAAACTACTAACAGCTTTTTTGTTTTGTTGATGCCAAAGTCAAGAAGAAATTTTGAAGCTAATTTTAAGGTTCAAACAACTTAATTTTGCCTCTATATGTATGTTGGCTCTATTAGTTCACCTATACTATACTATACTTTTGCTTTATATATCTAGGTTTTTATTTTTGTCTTAATTAGATCTATAAATTATCTCTCTAATTTTTCTATTTTTTTAAGCAGAAAAGAGTCAACACACATAACATGTCCATTGTAACTTGTGAAGAGGCTGCTGCAAGTTTATCTTCTTCTTCCAACATGAATAATGATACTAATGGAGCCTTTTGCTATCCACCTCAACATCAATTAGTTACTCCACAATATCAAAATCCACCACAACAAATCAAGAAAAAGAGAAACCAACCAGGCAATCCAGGTATACAATAATTATCAGGTCATTCAAAATATATTTACAGATAAATCTCCTTAAAACGTGAGCTTTTGTAATATAGAAAATAAGACAAGTTATCTGTTATATATCAGGTAAGGTGATAATTACATGATGCATAAAAACTCCAAATTTGGATTTGTGTATATAACTTGTTTTTTTTTTCTTTCTCAGGATCTAAAAAGGATTTAACTTATATAGCATAAAAAATTATATATAGCTGTTTGTCTAACATTTTTCAGTTATTATAATTTCACTTATTATATATGGATATATATACAATCACCTGTTGTTTTAGTTTAATACATATGTTTCAACCGGTAAATATATAGAAGTTAAACTCTTTTAATATCATCTAGTTTATTTTCAGACATATTTCAACTGGTGAGTATATAGAAGTTAAACTCGTTAATAATTACTTGATTATTTATAGATCCAGAAGCAGAAGTGATAGCTTTATCACCCAAGACACTAGTGGCAACCAACAGATTCTTTTGTGAGATTTGTAACAAAGGGTTTCGAAGAGACCAAAATCTACAACTCCATAGAAGAGGACACAATTTGCCATGGAAGTTAAAGAAGAGAGAAAATAAGGAAGTTGTGAGGAAGAAAGTGTATATTTGTCCAGAGTCGAGCTGTGTGCACCATGATCCGCCTAGGGCATTAGGAGATCTTACTGGAATTAAGAAGCATTTTAGCAGAAAACATGGTGAGAAGAAGTGGAAATGTGAGAAATGTTCAAAGCGTTATGCTGTTCAATCTGATTGCAAAGCTCACTTCAAGACTTGTGGTACTAGAGAATACAAATGTGAATGTGGTACCATTTTTTCAAGGTACGTAACCATTGTGAATTCAAAATTATAAGTTTATACAATATTTAGGATAAAATTATTTGATTTTATCGAATTCATTATTATCATTAGTAGATTATTTTGGCTCTAATCATAATAAAAAGTAGTACTATACTCTCTTTTTGTTCTACTTTTTTGAATTTTGAGTTCTATATTTTATGGTGTGTAAAGTGATAATAATGGGATTACTGTGGTGTGCAATCATTAAACAATAATTAATATGATACCAGTATCATATTTCCACCCATTCCCATTAATAATAAGGGGGACAAACTAATAAATTAAAACCAACTACTATTATAATGGCCATTAATCTTTTCAACATATTATATACATACATACACACTAGTAAATATTTTCTCGTTCCAATTTCTTTTTTAGTCAGTGCAATATAACGATAATGATATTGATTTTTTTTTCTTCTTCAGACGAGATAGTTTCATCACACACAGAGCCTTCTGCGAGACTTTAGCTATGGAGAGTGCAAGATCAGTATTAAATGGACGAAATCCAACAATTTTCTCACCTCAAATGAATCTCCAGTTTCAACAACCTCACTACTTTAATAGCCATGAACAGATTCAAGCTACTACGTTTCCCATGAAAAAAGAGCAGCAAAGTAGTGATTTCAGACATATTGAGATTCCTCCATGGCTAATTACCACTAATTCACAACCATTTCAGCTTGGAGCTATTAATCCTGGTCCTTCACCACTCAGTAATTTTAGCTCATCGTCGATTTTTCCAGCTACTATTAGGTTAGATCAACAATACATGAGTCAAAGCGGCCACAAAGATTTAAATCTTCATGATCAGAACCCAAACCCTAATCTCAGAGGTATATATATATATTTGAACTTTTTCCCTTTTTGTTTAATTAAGTCATGTAAAAATTTAAATTTGTATTGGACATGATCGAGCAGGACCTACATTAATAGGAGGTTACGATTCAACGGGAGAATCAGGTGCGGTCTCTCCAGTACACATTTCTGCAACTGCATTGCTGCAGAAAGCAGCCCAGTTTGGTGCTACAATTAGTAACAAAGCAAGTGCTGTCACTGCTTACACAGGCACAGCAAAAATACCCCACAATACTCACGTGTCTGTTACTAGTACTGATTCTGCTACCAAACAAACTCATCAGAAATTGTCCTCACGTGAAGACCTGCTGCTGACCACTATTACTGGGCCTGCAAATATAAGTGGAATCATGACATCTTTTTCTAATGGCTTTGATGGGTCAACAATGTTTGAAGATGCAATATTATTCAACAATTTGAATTCAAAGAAAGAGGAGGAGGAGCATCAGCAGCAACTCTACTTCAATGAGGAGGATCATATATTAACCAAAGATTTCTTGGGTTTAAAACCTCTCTCTCATACTGATGACATTTTCAACATTGCTGCTCTTGTTAATACTGAACCTCATCATCACTTTAAAAATCATAAAACTTGGCAAAGTTAATTACAATCATCTCTTTTTATTGTATTGTACACCTCTAGAAACTGATATATCAATATGTATTGTACAAAAGTGCATGTAGAACTGGGTGAAAGTTCAGATAGATAATCAATCTGTCCTCACCACCAAGCAAGAAATCAATAGATTAATATTATATTATTCATTTAGTTTTATTATTGATGTGTGTTACACGTTTTTTAAGTTTTATAGATGGAGGAGCTAGTTGGTGAGTTCGTTGTCATCTATTGATGTTCAAGGTGCGAATATTTTGATCCATATTTTGAAATATATTGTTTTGATATACAAAAGTCAGTATATTTTTTGTATCATTTTTAAATATTTAAATTTTAATTAAAAAATATTGATTTAATATGCTAATCCTATTTAATTAATCAAATGCAATAAAATGTGGCCAGAGTGATTTTTATGATAGTCTAAATTAAAAAAATGATTTTTATGGGTGATTTTATGATAGTCAAAGCAAAGTAAAATGATTTTTATGTAACCAGGTAAAGAAAAGTGACCTTACATTTATGTAATGAAAATATATATGACACACTTCTGTTCATATATTTCAAAGTTCAAATTAGGTGAAAACTACACTTTATAAAGTTACTAGTCTACTTGGCCACGCTTCGCGCAGTTATGAAAAGAATTAAAATAATATTTTATATTAAATCATAAAAGATAAGCTATGAAAAATCAATTAAATATATCTATATTTTGTTACAATTGTTATTTCAAGTCATCTATAAGGTACATACTCTTTAATTGAAATTATTAGTTTTTTACATCAATATTTTTAAAATTTGGACTTCTTCCTCCTCTTTGTTATAACTTCATCACTACTTACTTTCTAGTATTCGTCTGTTCACCAACCTAAAGAATTATCATATCAAAATCACTAAAAAAATTAATTAAAATTAAAAAACAAAATAAGGTAAGAAAGAAAATACATTTAAAAATACACAAAAAAAATATAAAAAAATAGCTATGCAGAAAAAATTGAAAAAAATGACATACACAAATTCCTAATTCTTCTAGTTTTGCTTAGCTTATATACAAAAATATTAAAGAGTATATTTCATATTTCAAACAAATACTACATTCAATATATAAATTCCTAAGAATGAAGAGTCATTGTAATTAAGAGGATTAAGAATGTGACTTTAATATGTTGACATTTGTACATTATATGACAGAAAATAATGAATAGTAATCATAGAAAATGATAAGACAATCCGAAATAAAGTTATTGAGATTTTTATTTTTATAATAAGTTCAATAATAAGTAGGAAGAAAAAGAAAAACAAATTATCAAAGTAAAGAGAGAAAATACCACACTATTCTAGTCCAGTAATTATTATATAGATAGATAGATAGACTTTTAAGAATCACCAATTTTCCCCCAGAAAAATCAACACATTATTTTAGAAGAAGAAGTTAGCATTTACCCCGTATAAAAAAGAATTATATATGTAACACTCCAAACTTTATCAAATAATATTGTTCTTGGAGAATACATACCTTATATTTGAAAAATAAGTAATTCAAAATGTTAAAAATAAGCAACAATAAGTGTATCTCTATATATTCTAAATCATTCAAACTTCAATTCTATAAAAGTAATCTGATCATCTCTCTTGATGAAACTTCCACCGCCACTAAATTTCTTCTTCATTTTGTCAAACTTGTACAAAATTAATCTGACACTGTCATAAAAAAAATGTCCTCACCTTGTTCTTGTGTTTGGCTACTATGACACAAAAAGAAATTGTGTAAAACATATCTATGATCTTTATGAACATGGTGGCCATGCATATTTCCGCATCACTTTTTCTATATTCTCTCTTTTAGTTATTAATTACATGATCAGTGAAGAAAAACCAAACAAAAACGAAAAAAAAATATTAATAAAAAAGAAGAAGGAAAACATGAAAATGAATATCAAACAACTTCATATATGATTGTTATTTATAGATTGTTCGAGTCATAAGAATTAGATAGAATTTAATAAATATGATAGAATTTAATAAATATAATTATAATTGAATATAATAAATATGATAGATTTTAAAATTATTAAACAAATAATTAATGAAAAAAATGAAAGAAGAAAATTCAAAAAAAAAAAAAGAGAAATAATTTTCTAGGCCATAGAGAGGTGTCACATCACCTTGTCTATATCTAGCTTTATTATATATTATATATATATAGATATAGATAGGTATACATTAAATTATAAAGAAAAAATTACTTAAAATATTAAATATAATAAAATTATTATGAAATATAATATAATAAAACTATATGAAATATAATATAGATATTAGTGGTATATATATAGATATAAAAAAAATATTGATTGATAGAGGAAAATCATTGATTAGTAGTTAGATGACTCTCAACAAAGTCACAAGTTACTATTTTTAACCAAAATAAATTATAAACTTACTAACAATAAGATTCGTATAAAATATAAAATAAAGAGAAATTTTCTACAACCTTAATCATTAAAAATTAGAAGGAAAAATACGAAATCAATGCAAAAAAATCTGAGCTCCTATCAACACCCATACACACAAGTCAATCACCATTCAATAACCTTTATTTTATTATTCAAGTCAAACTAAAATATGAATATAATAAGTACGTATCGAAAACATAAAAAATTAAAAGGCTAATGTGATAGTTTCTACAAAGTTTATTAGAGAAATTTTCTTCAACCTTATTCATCGAAAATTAGAAGAAAAAAATACAAAATCATTGCACAATTTTTTGGGTTTTTGTCAAGATCCATAGACACAAGCCGATCACCATTCAATAGCCTTTATTTTATTATTCAAGTCAAACTAAAATATGAATATATCAAGTACAAATAATATCATGAGTAACTATGACTAATAATTATTTAAGGGGCTATGATAATACAAAATTATAGGAATAATAAAAATAAAGAGCACTGATTTTTATATTAGAGAATTTTTTTTAAAAAAGATTCTTCTAACTTCTTATATTGCATATTTAGTACAATTAAAAGAGTTAAATGAGTGATATTATTAATATTTTTTTATATAGCACATAAATAAAAATAAATAGAAAAATGTCCAAAAAATATATTGCAATTGTATTTCTTGGCCAAAGAGAGGTCTTAAATAACTTTCTATATTCATTAACTATATTATTATGTATACATATAAATTATTGCAATATATATATATATATATATATATATATATATATATATATATATAAAGGAGAATGTTAGACTCGCTGATGTGGCATGCCTCTAAGGGCTGAATTTCTATTTATCTTTTTTGTGGGTATTTTTTAGCTTTTTCTTCATTTTAAGACATAAAATACTATTTAATGTTTTTGCAGAATATTAAAGCATAATATTTAATCCTTCCCTCATTAAATCATACACATAAAAGCTTCAATTATCAATTTTTTTACAATAAAAATATTTTCCTTAATTGTAAAATTTAAGAAGATTTATTCCTTACACTTAATTACAGAATTTGAAATATTTTTTAACACTAACTTTTGAATATTATATAAACACATACAACATAACATACGTTCTACATCTCTCTCTTTTCATAAAATAGATAGAGTAAAAATAAAAAGGCAACCAAGGCCTACATATGAATCGAAGCCAATTTTGTGATTTCAAGTGTCAATATTACTATCAATTTTGTAATTTCAAGTGTTAATATTGCTACTATTTGATACTCCTCTGATCCTATTAGATCATCAACACACTCATTTACCATTCAAGATGTTAAAACACTAGCAATATAGGCATGAAATTACCGAACATTTGCTGAATATTACACTTGTACCATGGTAAGAAGGTTGATCGGAGAGTTTTTTTGTTGTGATGACAATCAGAATAGTTAATTGCGGCTGAGCATGACTAAGTGATCAATGGATTCTCATGAAAATCAAAACACTTGTAAATATTGTATATAGAGGTCACAAAATAATTTGATATATTTTGTAACTTTTTTCTATGTTCATCATTTTTCATTGTAGCAGAAAATGATGAAGTATTTTAGAGAGAAAATTTAACATGAGAGATTTTCCATAAAAATAGAAGGAGATTATTAAAAATAAATGATAGATTGGAGTAAGCAATATATAAAGACTAGAATGATGGGAGAAAATGGAAAATAAAAAATAATAAAGAGGAATACGGAAAAGTAAAAGGAAAGAAAAGATTTCATGTAATATAATTAAAATTTAAGTTTAATTTGTAATTAATGATTTATTTATTTTGTTACATATTTTAATTTTTTATTTTATCTAATCTATGAAATCTGAAAAAAAAATTAAAATATTTTATTTATCTCTTTTCATCATTACTATAATTGATTACTTTTCATCTTTCTTTATCATTACAACAATTTATTACTTTTCCTTAAATTCTTTTTTCTACCTTCTAGTTTTATAATTTTCTAAAAATAAAAAACGTATTTACTCTAATCCTTATTACCATAATTTAATATTATACCTTTTATTTCTATTTTTTTAAATAGATATTTTATTTATATCTCCTTTTTATTGCCATAAATATGTTCTCCTCACTAATTTTTCTCTCAATCAATCTCATTTAATTTGTTGTAAAATGTTGAAGAAATTAAAATATCTTATTTTTCATCATTAATAAAATACTATTAGTTAAAAAAAATTAAACTTTTCTTTTCCTTCTCCTAAATTTCTTTCGTTTATTAAAAAATAAAACACTTCTTAAATACTGATAAGTCTCTATCACAATCATTTTCAAAGATTTTCATATTTTTGTAGTTTGTCAGAAATTTATTTATAGCTTATTTTTAAAAAAAAATTACACTTCATTTTTTTTGAGTTGCAGGAGCTTAGATTTTCTTGTGAAAATAAATTTTATTTTTTATGTGTGTGTGTATATATATATATATATATATTAATCTTTTCTTTTTTCTTTTTTTAAGACTTTGCTTTAAACAATTAGATTTCAACCATTAATTATAAACTATAACATGTGTCTCCAATCCAAGCTAGACTTGGGGGACTATGCTACATGAAAAACTCATGATGCTATATTTCATTAGGTGATATTAATTATTATTTTTATTGGATAATTGTATTGACAATTTTTCTTATATGAATCGAAGAAACATGATTTTCTTATTCTTGGTTGTACATGGTTTTAGGTGATCTTATGATCTCTTCTCAAGTTTTGCTTATGCATGTTTATTATTATGATTTCTATTGTTGCACTGACAATTTCTAATTTTTTATCTTTGTTTTATATCATTTTCTCATAATAATTATATATTTTTTCTTTAATTATTAAGAATAATTTTTGCTATACGCACGTTTGTTCAATCAATTACAGAAAGTGAAAAGAAAAATGTGTCAACTAACTACAACAACTATTCAAAGTATAAAACAAATATTAAACCAATGTTAGTCACTGCATGAATGAGATTTGGTATATTTTAAGAGGAACAAGTGGACTGTTTATCAAACTATTTATTATGAGTATCTCAGATATATCTTTTTGATTATGCTTGTAAATATTATTATTTAAATATCTAGAAGGTTCAATTTTACTTAATAAACATCGTGTATGTGTTTCGTTTTTTTAAAATTTATTGATTTATTTTCTTTTTTGTTCATTATTTTATGTAAAAAAAATAATTCTTTGTGTGTTTTCATAGGTGGTTACAAAAATTATTTGTGTTTTTTTTAGCTTTTTCTTCATTTTAAGACATAAAATATTATTTAATGTTTTTGCAGAATATTAAAGAATAATATTTAATCCTTCCCGCATTAAATCATACACATAAAATCTTCAGTTATCAATTTTTTTACAATAAAAATATTTTCCTTAATTGTAAAATTTAAGAAGATTTATTCCTTACACTTAATTACAGAATTCGAAAAGTTTTTTAACACTAACTTTTGAATACTATATAAACACATACAACATAACATACGTTCTACATCTCTCTCTTTCCATAAAATAGATAGAGTAAAAATAAACAGGCAACCAAGGCCTACATATGAATCAAAGCCAATTTTGTAATTTCAAGTGTCAATATTACTGCCAATTTTGTAATTTCAAGTGTTAATATTGCTATTGTTTGATACTCCTCTAATTCTGTTAGATCATCAACACACTCATTTACCATTCAAGACGTTAAAACACTAGCAATATGGGCATGAAATTACCGAACATTTGCTGAATGTTACACTTATACCATGATAAGAAGGTTGATCGGAGAGGTTTTTTGTTGTGATGACAATCAGAATAGTTAATTGCGGCTGAGCATGACTAAGTGATCAATGGATTCTCATGAAAATCAAAACACTTGTAAATATTGTATATAGAGGTCACAAAATAATTTGATATATTTTGTAACTTTTTTCTATGTTCATCATTTTTCATTGTAGCAGAAAATGATGAAGTATTTTAGAGAGAAAATTGAACATGAGAGATTTTCCATAAAAATAGAAGGAGATTATTAAAAATAAATGATAGATTGAAGTAAGCAATATATAAAGACTAGAGTGATGGGAGAAAATGGAAAATGAAAAATAATAAAGAGGAATACGGAAAAGTAAAAGGGAAGAAAAGATTTCATGTAATATAATTAAAATTTAAGTTTAATTTGTAATTAATGATTTATTTATTTTGTTACATATTTTAATTTTTTATTTTATCTAATCTATGAAATCTGAAAAAAAATATTAAAATATTTTATTTATCTCTTCTCATCATTAGTATAATTTATTACTTTTCATCTTTCTTTATCATTACAACAATTTATTACTTTTCCATAAATTCTTTTTTCTACCTTCTACTTTTATAATTTTTTAAAAATAAAAAACGTATTTACTCTAATCCTTATTACCATAATTTAATATTATACCTTTTGTTTCTATTTTAAAAAAAAATATATATTTTATTTATATCTCCTTTTTATTACCATAAATATGTTCTTCCCACTAATTTTTCTCTCAGTCAATCTCATTTAATTTGTTGTAAAATGTTGAAGAAAATTAAAATATCTTATTTTTCATCATTAATAAAATACTATTAGTTAATTTTCTAAAACTTTTCTTTTCCTCTCCTAAATTTCTTTTGTTTATTAAAAAATAAAACACTTCTTAAATTCTGATAAGTCTCTATCACAATCATTCTCGAAGATTTTCATATTTTTGTAGTTTGTCATTTTTGTCAGAAATTTATTTATAGCTTATTTTAAAAAAAATTACACTTCATTTTTTTTGAGTTGCAGGAGCTTAGATTTTCTTGTGAAAATAAATTTTATTTTTTATGTGTGTGCGTATATATGTATATTTTCTCCTAAATTTCTTTCGTTTATTAAAAAATAAAACACTTCTTAAATTCTGATAAGTCTCTATCACAATCATTTTCAAAGATTTTTATATTTTTGTAGTTTGTCATTTTTGTCAGAAATTTATTTATAGCTTATCTTAAAAAAAAATTACACTTCATTTTTTTTGAGTTGCATGAGTTTAGATTTTCTTGTGAAAATAAATTTTATTTTTTATGTGTGTATATACAAAAATAAAAGGTAAAAAGAGGAATATAAGGAAGAGAAATATTTAAGAAATATATTTTTATGTTTAGGCAAAACGGTTGCTTTTGAATAACTTATTTTTGGGAAGGTATAACTGATCATTAATTAATAATTAATCTTTTCTTTTTTCTTTTTTCTTTTTTTGGGGGATTTTTCTTTGTTTTTTCATCAATGTGTTATATTAAAAACCTTTAAAATCCACTTCTTTAATTCTATTAATTATATTAAATACAATGTTAAGAAACTAAAAGGTCATTTCTTTAATATAAGCTTTAATGATATTTATTTTCATTACACTAACAATTTTTTATTTTTCTAATTTCAAAAGTAATTAATAATCATATTACCTTATTTGATGTTTTATAATATAGTCGTATAAATAAATATATTGTCATATTTTATAGAAATCATCACATTAATTTTTTTATTGTTATATTTTCGAAAGATATTGTCAGACTTTGTAGAAATCATCACCTTAATTATTATTTTTTGTTGTTATATTATTTCTGTTTATTATATGCATATTTTAATTTGACTCAAAAAAATAAGATGCAAACTATTGAATTATGATCAACTTATGACAGTGGATGTCAGTAAAAACTCCAAAGATTAATTATGCATTGAATTTATATTTTATTCTTTGTTTTAAAAAATTAAGGTCTAACGATTATATTGCAAACACATCTTCATCTATCTGATACATAATAAAATTATTCATAGCTTATCATTTTTTAACAAGTTCACTAGTATATAATAACATAGGATCAACATTTTTTGTAAAATATTATATAAATAAATAGAAAAAAGACAACAGAAATAAGGGGGAGAGAAGATAATGATATTTCTTGGACAAAAATAAGTGATACATCAACTTTTACCCATGACATTTTTTACCCAAATAAAGGCGCTACCAAATTGCGCTACATCCCTTTCCATTGGTCTACAACAGTGTCATTGTAGATAATCCCTGCCCGCCACTCTCCCTGTAGGTCGAGCCTCCTTTTCAGTCGCCCTCTACATCGTTATTTTTTTCATAGATTAGAAATTTATCTTGCCATCAATCCCCAAAATTATATATTTTTATAGCAATACAATCTTAATGAAAAGAAATATGATTTTTCTTGGATCCGACTCCTCTCCATTTTTCCCAAGTTCTAGCTTGGATTGGAGAATTAATGGTTGAGATCTAATTAATTAAAGTAAAGTCATAACCATAGTTATTTACTTTCATATATTTGCTCTTAAATATTTTTGCAATCCATTATATTTTCGCTAAATATATTTAAAACTTTTATTTACTGCCATGCATACATATTTAAAACTTTTACTAAATATTTCTACTTTTTTGAAAAAAATCATAATACATTTAAACATTTTTATTATTCTAATAGAGTATTTAAAGTTGAGTGAAAAAATTTATTTTTCTCCTAAAATTAAAAAAAAATGTCAGGTCACAATTTTTTATTTTTTATTTGGTAAATATTATTTGAGAAATGGAAAATGTTAGGGAAAAAGGTAAAAAATCAGCAAAAAAATTACTCAAGTAATTAAGAAAAGAAATTCTTTTAAATATATTTAGGGAAAATATAATGTAAATCTAGAATTGTTGGATTGCAAAAATATTTAAGAAGCAAATATATGGAAGTAAATTAGCGGTTAAGACTTTGCTTTAATCAATTAGATCTCAACCATTAATTATAAGCTATGACATGTGTTTCCAATCCAAGCTAGAACTTGGGGGAAATGGAGAGGAGCCGGATCCAATTTTCTTATACCACATTATATTTTCTAAAGCTCTCATTCAAATACTTACAGTAATAAATTTTTTATATAAAACCAAAAAAATTATTTAATCACAAATATACCAACCTTGCATGTTAATGAAATTTTTTAAAGAAAATAATCTAGAAATAGTGTTTCAGTGATTATCGTCTTATCATGATAGATTATGTGCTTTGATTTTATGTTTCATGAAATTTTTGCCCTGCAAAAGAAACAATACATGCAAAGTTAACCCAATAAAAATATATGAATCAGAAAATACAGTTTTTTTTGAAAATCATGTACTTCATGAAGATCAGTATAATAGTAATTTGCTTTTCCAATAATTAATATACATAAATAAAATCTCATACTGAAAGAGGAATAAAGAAATGTAGGAAGATGATGATTTACAAATACGAATAAATACAAATGGAGGCTGATGAAAAACTATCTTACTCAGAAATAAAATGATCATTTTTGCCAAATTCAAATTTGAAATTTCATCCGAATTTCACTTTGTCAGATAAAATATCCATGAGCCTTAGATCGATGATGTATGAAACCTAAAACTCAATAGAAATATACAATAAATATAATCAAATGAGAAAGAAATAATGTAGTAAGATTTTTAACTTACTTGATGAATATAATGAAATAAGGAAGAAATAATGTAGTAAGATTTTTACTTACTTGATGAGTATAATCAAATTAGAAAGGAAAGATGTAGTAAGATTTTTAACTTACTTGGAATGGCTTAAATAAGTAAAACATGAAAGAAATGGAGCAATTTAAGGAAAAGATATGAATGACATTAATTGTGAGATTAAGGAAAGAAAAAAAGCCAACGTAAAAAAAGGAATTGAGAAAGGTTTTAAAAGATATGAATAAAATTAATTTTCAACAATATTTATTGTAAAATATTTAATGTGTAATATTATTTTTTATTTAATTACAAAATAAGTGATAAATAAAAAAAAGATCAAATAAAAAAAAAATAAATCTGAATCCTGGCTTTAGAAGCATGCCACATTAGCAGTCCTATCATTCAACTTTATATTATATAGATTCAGTGCTAATAACTATTCCCTCGGGTTCATATCCATTAAATTTGTAGCACACCTATTAAAAAATTCATAAGCTTTAATGAATTGTTTGTTGAAATCAAACTTATACATCTCAAAGTGAATTTTAAGATCAAACAAGGTTACATGAATAATTCCATTTTTTTCTTTTTCAAAAAATTATTTTAAAAAATATCATGTATAAATTTATTAATGATAGCATCTTTTATCTCCGATGCAGCGGTGCGGGTAATTTTTGAGAAAAAATTACAATAAAATGAATATCATTTTCCATTTTTGTTCTTTTGGTTATTTTCAAACTATTCTTGAAAATAGAAAATGTAAAATCATAAATATGAATAATTAACTCTCCCAAATTTATCATCTAAAATATATTATTGAAGGACAAAAATAGAAGAAATTTTCAACAACTTTCTTGAACATTAAACAATTAACTTATTTTAAAAGGCTAAAAAATTCAATTATTATGAACTAGAGAAAGTTTAAATTAACCTACAAATTATGTTACTTTTGTGATAAATTTACTCGATTTTTTTAATTACTTCTTCCGTTTAAATATAATATAGCTTTTCTTAAAAAGAAAAATTTAAAACTTAAGAATATAAAATGATCTATAAATCTTTGTGTAATTTTAATTATCGTATTAAAAATAAAAAATAATAATTTAAAATTAATTTATTTTGGATAAACTAAAAAAAAAATTAGAATAGAATAGAGGGAATACACTAGTCAACTTTTACGTTGACCACCATTTACTACAAATCATAAATCATTCCTTCTTACCTAACGCACAGCACCAAATATGACTCTTTAACTTTCAATGACTACAGCACTGAAGAAAAACGGCATTTCCAGTTCCCGAGCAGTGGGATTGAGATTCAGAGCGGCGGCAATGGTGAAAAAACGACGCGTCGGAACGACGATCTTCATGCTCCTCTTAGCTCTCTTAGCATTCGGAGCTTTCGCACCTGCCTTTGCTCCGCTTCCTTCTCTCTCGTCTTCTTCTTCCCGTTCCGACATCGCCGGACTTAATTTTATGGTATGATTGTGAAATTTTCTGCTTTATTAAGTACCTAATTCAAGTTTTTAAGAAAAGTTAGAGAAGAGTACCACTACTTTTGGTTGAAATTTTGATTATCTACAAATGAACTTGAATAGACTTATTAGGAGTAGTAATTTTTATTTGAGTTAATTTGGATTATTCAGTGTAGTAGTAGGTTAAGGATCAGCATAAAAATAGTCTGATTCTGATGAATTTTATTGAGCAGAAGGTACAAGGTCTGTCTGGAGTAGTTTAGGATTGAGGTGTAGCTGATTGATCAATTGCGCTTAATTTATATATTTAGTTTAAGGATAAACATAAAAATAGTCTAATTCTGATGATTTTTTGTAGAGCAGAATGGATACAAGGTCTATCTGGACTAGTTTAGGATTGAGGTGTAGCTGATTGAACAATTGCACTTAATTTGTATATTCAGAGTGTTGAAGTAGGTTAATGATCAGTATAAAAATAGTCTAATTAAGATGAATTTTAAGAGTGGAAGGGATACAAGGTTTGTCTGGAGTTGTTTAGGATTGAGGTATAGCTGATCGATTAATTGTACTTCATTTGTATATTCTGCTAGAACTCTCATTCAGAAGTTGCATGCTTCTTTAAATTGGCAGGGTGATAAGAACAAATTTGAGATTACGGATGACATGTTCTGGAAAGATGGAAAGCCTTTTCAGATCATTGGCGGGGACTTGCACTATTTTCGGGTTCTTCCAGAGGTACTTCAGTCCATGAGTTTTATATTCATAGCTTAATACTTCTGATCATAGTGTATAATCTTGTCGAAACACACGCGCACACACAGATGTAAAAGATAGAATGCTCCTTTGAAGTGAACGAAACTTAATTGATAGCTAACTTCATATGCTCTTTATGAACTCTATATTAGGAAAATGATGATGGAAAGGTAACACCAGTACTGAAGTAATCTGTCTAGAGTAAATAATTTCGTTTGGTGCAGATTCTGCATAAATCATGTAGTCTCTTCGTCCCAATTATGTGGCATACCTTCCTTCTTAATGTGTCCCAAAAAGAATACCATATTTCCTTATTTGGAAAAAATAATCTTCTGAGTTTAGTCTTAATGAGATGATTTATAGTCACACAGATGTCTAGGGCTTGTTTTAGACCACAAATTTCAAAAACCGTCATTCTTAAACTCCATGCCATGTGAAACTCTGCCACATAAATTGAGGCAGAGGAAGTAGATGTCATGATGACAGTCATGCATACAGAATTTCTCTTACTTGAAATTTGACAAGTTGTCTCATCTAAAAGGAATTATGTTCTTTCCATTTAAATGTTCTTTGAAATCCATTATGGTTGTACAACTTACCTATAAAAACAACACCATAAATGCCTTTCTGAGTTGCTTCTGTTGTTGTACATCAAACATGTTGACTAAACTTGTAGTGATAGTTCATGGGGGTACATTAAGGTGAAAGTCAAACTTCCACTTTTAAGTCCTTCAAAGAGTGTTGAAAGCTGACAAATGAAGTTTCTTTTATCTGGAAGTTATGTTCTATTTTGTAGCTTGGTAATATCAATTTGAATTGAGACATTGATGTATAAATACTCGCTTTAGTACTGGGAAGATCGACTGCTGAGAGCAAAGGCATTGGGCTTGAATACCATTCAAACATATGTCCCATGGAATTTGCACGAACCAAGGGAAGGTCAACTTGTTTTTAAAGGAATAGCAGATATCTTTTCATTCCTCAATCTATGTCAGAAATTGGATCTCCTGGTGATGCTCCGAGTTGGGCCTTATATTTGTGCAGGTTAGCCAGGACTTCTACAACTTTGAAGTTATCTAGTCACTTGTGAATAAAGTTTTTCCTAAAGTTCATCCTCCGTCATCTAATTGAATATAACCGCAGTTCTGATAAATTATAATTGTAGTAGTTGTAAGTTGTTTCACTTGTGAAATGTTGGAGGAAGGACCAAGATCCATAAAGTTTATTGGGAAAAACTAAACCTCTTCTCTGTGTAAGAGTGAATATCTCAGTAAGTCTATGTAAGTTCGTAAAATGTTAACTCTTTTGAGTATAGGGAACCGGTAAAATCTCTCTTTGTCAATGTTAATTCGTAGAATGTTAATTTTTTTGAGTAAAGGGAACGTGTAAAATCTGTATTTATATACTGCCGCAGTAGGTCTAGAGAGTTCTTTTACCATTTTCTATACAATAACCCAGGAAAAACTATGCACGGCTCAAAGTTTGCAAGTATCTTTAACTAAGTAGCAAAATTCTGTAGTACGCCTTTACAAATTGAAAAGAAATCTGGATGAAGAAAAGAGGAAGAAAAGATAAACTCTAGATCTTCCGAAAAGGGTTCTCTACTCTGTCAAAGGGCTTCTAATCTCCTTAATTCATATATACCATAAAAGGCTTAAGGAGATATTACTTACAAACAAAAGGCTAAAGGAGAAATCATCCTTTGTATGGATGGACATCAAAAACCATATTGTACCTACTTCATTCTACAGGTGAATTGACAACGTGGCTTTCTTGTTTATTAGCTATTACAATTATCTCTACTGAACTTTCTAATCAAATGTGTGCATGTTCTCATGTATAACTTCAATAAGCTAGTCCATATGTACTTACATAAATAAGGTAGGTAATTATTGGATATCACTGATTTACTTTTCCATATTTTTCTGCATGGGCTTATCTTTTGGAAATGCTTATGATTTGTTTTATGCCAGAGTATTTTTTTGTACTTCTTGCTGCAGAGTGGGATTTTGGGGGTTTCCCTGCTTGGTTACTTACAATTGAACCTGCCGTAAGACTTAGATCATCAGATCCTGCTTTCATTAATTTGGTATGTTTTCTAATACGACTTGATTTAATTGCTTATGAATTTCTTTGTGGTCTTATATGTTGCACAAGACTTTCAAAATCCCACATCCACAAGTCAAATTCTGACCAGATTAGGCTTGTATAGGAGCTCACACTCTTGTTGTGATGAACTATGCATTGTCCAAGGGATTCCAAGTGTACAATTGTAATGACCCCCCTGGTCACTTCTGTGTTTTGTCTTCTGTGCATAGTTTAGAGCATTCCTGTAGCGACCCCAAGTCATTTACGACTTGTTGAGACTGACAATTCGGTCACCTAGTCGTTCGGTTGGTAGTTATGCGATTTTCTAGTTTTTGGAGCCTTTTCTGTGATTTCTTAGAGTGGACGGCGTTCCACAGTGGCTGTTGCTGGATTGGATCCTATTGGAGATACCATCACCCCCGGAGTCGTTCTTTATAGCTGTGCTGGGAGCGTATTGCTAGCTGGGTGGACTCGGTGATTTTGGCGATCGTTCTCGGGCCTCTCTTTCTAGTCGAGCTGGCAGTGTGCTGCTGGCTGGGTGTCCCCTGGTCGCTCTTTCTAGCTGGGCTGGGAGCTGACTGCATAGTAGGACGACTCGCTATATCTATCTCATCCCGGGCCCCTCTTTCTAGTTGGGCTGGGAGTGGACTGTCTAGTTGGGTGGCCCCGGGGTCACTCTTTCTAGTTGGGCTGGGAGTGCACTGCTGGTTGGATGGAGTTTGATGGGTTATCTTGGTTACTTTGGGCTGGGAGCCCGATTTTCTTCTTTCTCAATAGACTTAGCTATTTCGTGTACCTGTCGGGCTTATGGGGGTCCGTTCAAATTTTATTTAACCTTGCACACGAGTGTACCTTGTGGGCTTATGGGGTCCAATTAGGTTTAGTTTAGTTGTACTTAGTTTTTTTCTGGTTAATCGTGTGCTTTCTTTTTATATTCTTATTGTTTTTACCCTTTTTGCTCAGTCGGCCTTTGATGCCTACTGAGTACCTGTTGTTTTGGTACTCATGCTACACTATGCATCTATTTTGTGATGCAGGTCCCAGTACCAGTTACCAGTGGTGATTAGTTTCAGCCTTCTTTTGTAGCTGTGATTCAGAGACGAGGGTGATCACTTGACGTTTTGGGTTTATCTTGTCTCCTTTCTTTGGTTTAGCTAGTCTTATTGCTTTTTGAGATACGCTTTGTTGTGGTCCACTTTTGAAACTTGTTCTCTTTATTAGAAAGCTCTATACTAGTGACTTCCAGGTTTTGGGAAAGATTTCTGGTTTGCTTCCGCCTTGTTGTCCTTTGTTTAGATTATTGTTTTCGCTAGTTTCTACCCTTACTCTCATTACTTGAAGTTTTGGGTTACAGGTTGGCATACCTATTGGTGAGACATAGTAGGTGCCATCATGACTAGAGAAATCTGTTCGTGACAAGTCGATATTAGAGCCCAGATCAAATAAAGCCAAGGCGGGCTGCTGGCATAAAAGAATTGTACATGTGATCACATCGTTCGATGCCTCAGTCTCTGCCCTCGCTAGAGCTTCATAGAAATGACTATGTCCGCCTTTGCCCTAACCATCAAACCTACTACCTGACCTGCCTCCTCGGGGACCACCCCGTATACCATGATGACAACCTCTACAGTCCTGACCCTAACCACGGTCTCTAGCTGGAGGTGCTGGTTGAGTTGGTAAAGCTGCCTGAGGAGCGAAAGCAATCCGACTATGCTGAAGGCAGTCCCTGGCCCAATGACCCATCTCACCACACTTGAAGCAACCCTTTCGAAGGCGACTCCTAGAAGAATGACCACCATGGCCTGAAGAACTCGACTGAAACACCTCGTGGCCTTGACTCGAACCAGCCTCGCTTTGACCACCATCTGATGTCTGAAGAGAGGCCTAGGTAGGCCAACTAGATTGACCATGTCGAAAATGTCACCTGGTCCTGTCATGATAATCCCTAGACCTGGGGTGAGAGTCAATGTAGCTGCCTTCGTGCCTAGTCCTCTTTTTGCTGCCCCTTTGGGCCTCTCGACGAAGATGCTCTATAGTACTGGCATGGTTAACTGCGTCTAAAAAGGATCGACCCACAAAACCAAGGACTGAGTCTCAAGTCTAAGCTGTAATCTCAACCCACGGACAAAGCACCTGACCCTCTCCTCTTCTGTAGCAATATCATCTCCGCATGACGGGAGAGCTCGTGGAACCTAGTCTCGTACTCTGCCACTGACATGGAGCCTTGCTCCAACCTGCAGAACTGATCACTGAGGCGGTCTCTGACGCACGAGGGATAAACTTGGCCAAGAAGGCCTTAAAAAACTCAACCCATGATATCGGTGGAGACCTGACTGACCTGGTTTGCATGAACGGGTGCCACCACTGGCTGCCTGGCCCGTCTAGCTGGTAAGTGATGAAGTCGGCCTCTTTGGACTCCACTAGAACCAAAGTGCAAAGCCTCTCACGACAAGTAGTAAGAAACTCGTGGACATCCTTACCCACAACCCTAGCTACACCAGCACCAGTACCGCGGGATCATCCTACAGTGAGGCACTTCAGATACAAGTACCACCTGAGTGAGACAGTGAGTACAACTCTTGGCAGCGGACAAACCTATGCCGCTCGAGGACCAGAAAATGCTTTGTGTGTTTCTCAGGTTGACACCACTGAGGTTTTCTAGGGCTGAGGGTGAGGATGCCCACGAGTTTCTTACTACTTGCCGTGAAAGGCTTCACACTTTGGGTCTAGTGAAGTCTAGAAGGTCCGACTTCATCGCTTACCAGCTAGACGGGCCAACCAGGCCGTAGTGGCGCACGTTCATGCAGACCAGGCTAGTCGGGTGTCCATCGATATCATGGGTTGAGTTTTCCGAGGCCTTCTGGGCCAAGTTCATCCCTTGTAGCGTCAGAGACCGACTCAGGGAATCAATTTTGCAGGTTAGAGCAGGACTTCATGTCAGTGGCAGAGAACGAGACTAGGTTCCACGAGCTCTCCCGTCATGCGGAGATGATATTGCCTACAGAGGAGAAGAGGGTCAGGTGCTTTGTCCGTGGGTTGAGATTACAGCTTCGACTTGAGACAAGTCCTTGGTTTTTGCGAGTCGATCCTTTTTAGACGTAGTTGACCATACCAGTCCTATGAAGCATCTTCGTCGTGAGGCCCGAGGGGGCAGCGAGAAGAGAGCTAGGCACGAGGGCAGCTACAACGACTCCCGCCCTAAGTCTAGGGAGTATCATGACAGGATCGGGTGACGGTTTCGACAGGGTTAGTCTAGCCGGCCTACCCATGCCTCTCTTCAAGCATCAAATGGTGGTCGGTTCGAGTCAGGGCCGCGAGGTGTTTCAGTCGGGTTCTTCAGGTGATGGTGGTCATTCTTCTAGGAGTCGCCCTCGACAGGGTTGCTTCGAGTGTGGTGAGATGGGTCATTGGGCCAGGGACTGCCCTCAGCATAGTCGGATTGCTCCCGCTCCTCAGGTAGCTTTACTAGCACATCCCGCTATAGGCCGTGGTCAGGGTCAGGACTGTAGAGGTTGTCATTAGGGTATATGGGGTGGTCCCCGGGGAGGCAGGTCAGGTGGCAGGTTCGATGGTCAGGGCAGAGGCGGACATAGCCATTTCTATAAAGCTCCAGCGAGGGCGGAGACTAAGGCATCGGATGGTGTGATCACAAGTACAATTCTTTTATGCCAACAGCCCGCCTTGACTTTATTTGATCCGGGCTCTGATATCAACTGGTCACGACTTGTTTTCTCGAGTTATGATGGCACCCACTATACCCCACCAGTAGGTAAGCCAACCCGTAACCCAGAACATCAAGTAATGAGCAGGGTAGAAACTAGCGAAAACAATAATCTAAATAAAGGGCAACAAGGCGGAAGCAAACCAAAATAAATATATACATAAATCCCTCCCAGGACCTGTCCTGGAAGTCATTATTACAGAGCTTTATAATAAAGAGAACAATTCCCAAAAGTGTACCACAACAAAGCGTGTCTCAAAAAGCAATAAGACTAGCTAAAATAAAGAAAGGAGAAAAGATAAACGCCATGTGCTCACCCTCGTCTCTGAATCACAGCTGTAAAAGCAGGCTGGAGCTGATCACCGCTAGTAACTGGGACTTACATCACAAAATAGATGCAGAGTGTAGCATGAGTACCAAAACAACAGGTATTCAGTAGGCATCAAAAGCCGACTGGGCAAAAAGGGTAAAAACAATAAGAAATGATAAAATCTAGACACAGAAAGGTCAAAGCGGATATGAAAAAAAAGCATAGGATCATAATAGAAATAAACTAAGTATAGCTAAACTAAACCTAACTGGACACCCAGAAGGTACACAAAATAGCTAAGTCCACTGAGAAAGAAGAAAATCGGGCTCCCAGCCCAAAGTGACCAAAATTACCCATTAGACTCCAGCCAGTAGTGCACTCCCAGCCCAGCTAGAAAGAGTGATCCCGAGGGGCACCTAACCAGACAGTCCACTTTTAGCCCAGCTAGAAAGAGGGACCCGGGGGTGAGGTAGATATCGCGAGTTGTCCTACCATGCAGTCAGCTCCCAGCCCAGCTAGAAAGAGCGACCCAGGGACACCCACCCAGCAACACACTCCTTGCCTGGCTAGAAAGAGAGGCCCGGGGGCGATCACCGAGTCCACCCTGCTAGCGATATGCTCCCGCCCAACTAGAAAGAATGACCCAATGGTAATGGTATCTCCAATAGGATCCAATTCAACAACCATCGTGGAGTGTTGTCCACTCCAAGAAATCACAGAAAAGGCTCCAAGCCTATACTATCTCAATCTCACGCCACTAGTGATGCATAGAACCTCCGAGAATGCATCGGAAACGCAAAATTAGAGGGAGAAGATACAGGAGTTTAACAAGCAGCGATAGCGCCTAATCTAAGGCTCAGAGTAGCAGACTCACCAGTCTACATGGAGCTAAGTCATCCGAACGACGTTGGTAGAAAGTCAAGGTTATCCAGACTACACGGGTCAAAATTCTAAGGCGACACTAGCCTAACCTAGACTAAGGACATCATGCTCACAGTTGACGATGAACAAAGCATACAACAACACTTAGCACATAAGCATTCAATTCTACTAAACCGGCTAACACGGTACCACACCCGAAATATGACCAATCGATCCTAACACAAGGTATCTAATCAAAGTAAAGTAAGAAATTGGTACCTGCCCCCAATTCACTCCAATCCACATGCTGTTACACAATTAAGCTCAATCTAATAGAAAGGAAGCCATAGCCTACCTTTAGGCCGACCGTGCGTGCTCCAAATCACTTCGCCAAAGCTTTTTCTTCCCGAACAGCCTTTGAACACTGTCACACTATCAAATATAGGATCACAACGTTAGTATTGTCGTTTAGACATCAAAATTATCACCAAACAACTTCCATAATTGCTTTTGCGGCCTTAGAGCTATCAATATAGAGTAGCTTTTCATCAACATTTAGTAAGCTCGTAAACTAGGCCATGCACTTGCACTTTACCTTTCTTATAATAAAAAAAAAAGGAAGAACAAAATGACAACTTTTTTTGCATTTTCTGCTTCATTTGCTCATTTTTTAGTGATATTTACATACTTATATATTGATACAGGTTGAAAGATGGTGGGGAATTTTGCTGCCGAAGATAATCTCTTATGCTTACAAAAATGGCGGCCCTATTATAATGGTTCAGGTGAATTGCACATCATAAAGCTGGTTTCAATATAACCTAGCTACTAATCCAGTTAAATGCAACTCCACATCTAGGATGATAGGTTATAGCAAAATGTAACAGTAAAGCTACACGCTGTAAGTTCTGACCAAATATGATCTGTTATCTGTAATTGCTATGATCTGCCCAGCGAAATATCTCACTTTGACATTGATCAAGGATCATAGGAGCCTGAGTATGTTAATAGTCAAGCATAAATGGATATGGAATGTCTTGTACAGTCTCTTGGAATTGTGTTAGTCTCCTATAATGAAACATTGTTTTGGAAAAGCTGGTATCTACAGAGCTAAAATATGACCGGTATTCTGCCAAATATTTGACTTAAACCAGTTATTCGAAAAACCATTTACCCCAAAGCCAACACCAAAAAACATATTGACTATAGAACCACAAACCTCTATATACGCGGATAGCCTACACCATGACAAAAGGACATATAACCATATCACGCGAACCTATATAGAAAATATATACAAAATCCAAACATTTTTAAATCTTAAACCCAGATCTACTACAACCCAAGTACCCAACCAAGATTATTTAACCCAAAAATTACAAGGTTATAATAAATTGATCGCACAACCAAAAACTAATGCCAACTTGGTTAGGACATGTTACAACTATGGACTATTAAATACAGTATATACTTATGATGGAGAGGAACTAAGTGGCATACCGGAACTACATAAAGCATTTATTACATATAAGAGAGTTACTAAGGGAAATTTATTCTATGTAAGATTTTATACGGCAACAGCAAAAATATTACACGAAGAAATAAAACCTCTGATACAAGTGGTAAAGATAGGACTGACAAAAGATATGATAATACCGGAAGATATCGAACAACAACCAGAGATACAAAAAAGTGAGATACCCAGTTTTTATGCCAATAAGAGAATAATTGGTATATCAAGTATCATACAAGAACTAGCAAACAATTATTTAAACGGAAACACTATATGGAGCTACTATGCAAGAGATCAGTTAATGATTTATTCCAATTCGAAGGAGCTAAGGAAAGCAAATATGGATGAAGTCCAAAGATGGATTTTATCATTACTTAAGCCAGAAGAACGACCTACGACACGAGCACTAAAAACATGATTTATTTCGGCAGAATTATTAACCAGATATTGCAAGCTAATTGGTCACAAATACCCTAACCATATATGTTCAAAATGCAACGGAGAAGATAATATAATTCCAGACGTCCAGCTGGAATAAAATAAAGACGGAAGAAGATAAGAAGAAGAAGACAAAGGACAAAGAGATAAAAGAAGACACGTACTTGGCCACACAAAGACAAAAGTAGATATGTAAAAGTTTTGAAATAGTCACATTATTGTGACAAATGTATAAATGAAAATAGTAGTGTAATAGTAGTATGTCATAAGTGTAGTATGTGTATAATGATGACAAGTGTAAGAGGTGTCATCATAGTAGTCATAAAGTAATATGACAAGTGTATGGGCAAGTGTAAGTAGTAGAATGGTAGGTGGTGTGCATCCTTAATAAGGATGACAAATGTAAAAAAAAAAAAGAAGTAGGTGTGTGTCATAAAGTAAGTAGGTAGTGTGACAAGTGTAGTATGCAATAGTACGTACATACTAGAAATTCCTTTCTATATAAAGGAAGGCATATGTAAATGAAAAGAGGCAGACTTGAACGATAATAAAAATCCTCTTTCATAAAAACTCTCTCTCAACTAAGATAAATATTTAAAATACTAATGGAAAAATCTGAAATCCAATCAGATATTTCAGATAGCATGGCTAAGCAAGAAACAAAAGTATATTGTTAAAAAAATATGCAGAACTAATTTCATATATTCTTGAATATCATATATATGATTGAATAAATTTATGTTAGTTATTATGTATTAGAATTATTTGAAGTCA
>JAJOOO010010899.1:0-11555 GCA_029582685.1 Solanum piurae
CTTTAGGTTGTGAACTTTAGAAATCTTCATTTGTAGAATTTATGAACTAAGTATTAGGTTGAACTTTAGAAATCTTGATAAAATGTAATATTTATGAACTATTTAATTAAGCTTGAACTTAATTAAAACTTTCAACTTAATTTGAAGTTTGAATTACTTGAAATCTTATTGACCTTGGTATATATTTGAATTTAATTAGAACTTTGAACTTAATTTATAATAACTTGAACTTAATTAAGAATATGAACTTAAAGTCTTGTTGAGCTTAATTCGAACTTAATAATTGAACTTAATTAGAACTTTGAACTTAATTTGATTTTTGAAGTACTTAAAATCCTATTGACCTTAATATATTTGAACTTAATTAGAACTTTGAACTTAATTTATAATAACTTGAACTTAATTAGGAATATAATTAATTATTTGAAATCTTAAACTTAATTGTTGTTTATGAATTAGTTAAGCTTGAACTTTGTAGATCTTGAAATGTAGTATTTATGAACTAATTTTTGAATTTTGAAAGACTTTATAAATCATTAAATTGGGATTTAAGTATTTTTGAAGGCTTAATTAAGCTTGTTAGTTTATATTTTATGTAGAATGTTAATTATATGTTTTTGCTTGAATGAGTTGAATTGATTTGATATTGAATTGAATTTAATTTGCAGGTGGGCAGCAGAAACTGTAGTTTTTGCTATAAAAAAGGTGCAGAAAAAACGACGGACAGGGTCCTTTAGTCCGTCGCTTTTCTGGATTTATCAAAATTTTATTTTCAGAAAAGCGACGGACGGCGTCTCATTGTCCGTCGCTTTTCAAGAGTCTAAAAAAAATAAAAATTAAGAAAAGCGACGGACTTCGTCTCTTTTTGTAAATTTTAAAAAAACTTACAAATTTAAAAAGCGACGAGATTAACTGCGTCGCTTTTTCTTCGCTTGTGACAAAAAAAGCGACACAGTCCGTCGCTTTTTTCTGTCCTTTTTTGGTAGTTTTTTAGTAGTGATTGAGTTGATTGATGAACTTTTGATGTTTGCAAGGTAGATGAAAATGGTGGAAAAAAGATTGATCAATGGACTGAAAAGAAAGAATATTATAGATTTGTAATTTCACCTTTCAATAATAAAACTTGAAATTTCATAATCACACATTTCATTATTGTAAGCTTAAAACCATCACAAATAAAACTTGAAATTTTCTCTTCAATGACATAAAAAGTTTCATCAAACAATTGTCAAGAAAAAGAAAAAAAGAAAAGAAAACAAAGGGGCTGGAAAGAGAAGAAAAAATATAAAAAGAAAATATAATAAAGAAAAAGATAATATTTTTTTAATTAAAAAATAATATATATTACGTGGCAAGGGCGTGTGTATTCACTTTTTAACACAAATTTGGGTGTGACCTTTTAGGGGGTTATATATTCTGTTTTAAAAATGTACAGGAGGTAATAAGACCCCCGTAAAGTATAAGTGTGTAGTTGAAAATCCGGTAATAGGTTTGGGGGGCATTTGACTATTTTCTCAAATAAAAATTTAAATATATCAAGATTTTTCTTTTATGGTTCTAAACGTGTAAAATAAAAAACTAGAAGAAAGAAGAAAATAAACTTTTTTAAAAAAAAACTAGACTAAAATGGGAAGTATACAAATAAATAAAAATGAAAAGAGTTTGAATAGATAGAGAAACATTGGTTAAATTTTATCCCCTAAAATCCGTGCTAATGAACCTAGAGTTCTCAAATATTTCATGGGTTTGAAGGGTAACTTGACTAATTGTAATTTTGTGATCAAATTAATTAATTTTCTTTTTTTTTAAAAAAAAAAAACATCTTGATGATGGTGAAAGAGATTCTTTGATCAGAAAGAATTTTTTAAGGAAATAGATTGCTCTCATTTTTCATTTACTGTAATATTTTATATTTTGAATAAAATTTGAAAAAATATTTTAATATTAATGGTCAAAATTCAAAATATTTTAGATATAATAGACATCAAAATATTATACTATCATAAACATCGTACAGTTCATATACGTTGAACCTAATTAACAATAACAACTCAAGAGTCACACATTAATGATGTAGTTTTGGGCCCCTATGTTACATCGATTTGATAAGTTTTGAATTTATTCTCCTACTTATATTTTGTTATTAATATGACTTTTAATTAAGTATTTCATCAATTATTATGCTTAAATAAATCTACACTATTTATTTAATTTTTTAAAAATAATTTATAAATATTTCAATAATTAAGGATAAACAAAACTTAAAATACATTAGATATGGTAGACATGGACATATGATAAAGATCACATAATAACAACTAACAGAGTCACAAATGTTGTACTCTTGCACACCTATATATGTTAAGCTAATTTGATAACTTGCAAATCATTATTTATATTTATTATTAATATGATCAAAGGTGCAAAATTTTAAGACGACGGGTGCACCACCAACGATTAATGCACATTAGTTAAAGTATGTATCCAATATCGATTCATATGATAATTTTATTAAATATAAAAAAATAAAACTATGGTATTGATGTATAAATATAAATTAAATGACTTTGTTAGATAAAGTTTATTTTGTAGAGTGGTGGTTTTAAATTTAACTTTGCACCATGAGTCGCAAGTTCGAAACTAGCCATCCTCTTATTTTTTATTCAATATTTTTAAACTTCATAGCTAACAAGTTCGAAACAACAAATGGGATTCGAGAACCCAGTCCCCTAACCTCAAAGGAATTCAACGTCTAAACCAACTAACCTAATTGACTTTAGCATTCTATCGGTGCGACGGTGCCTAATAAAATATACATAATTTTTTGAAGTTAACGGGTGCACGTGCACCCTCAAGAACACAAGTGGGTCCGCCTCTGATTATATGATCTCTAAAGAAGAAAATTTATTAATTATTATATTTAAATAAATTTAAATTATATATTTAAATAAATTTTAAATATACTTTGAAAACATTTTGATAACGATAGTCAACTCAAAATACTTTAAACATAATAAACATCAACAAATTATAAAAATTATAAAAATCACATAGTTCATATGTGTTGACCCTAGTTAACAACAAAAGAGTCACAACGTTGTAGTAATGCGCCATTTCTTATATTTCTTATGAATATGACCTCTAATTGAGTAATTTTATTAATTATTATTTTTAAATAAATATAAATTATATATTTAAATATAATTTAAAAATATTTTGATAACGACAATCAAAACTAAAAATACTTTAGACATAGTAATAGTAGACATCAACATGTTATAAAATCATAGATATCATTATAAAATCGTAGTTTTGTGCCCATGCTATGCCACATTGATAATTTGTGAATCAATACTTAATTTATTATAATTTGTTATTAATAGAAGAGCAACTCGCTCTATAGTGTTGTCACACAAGACAAATACATCGCCCACCCGCTGACCGGGTGAATCGAGGTTATCTTCCGGTCAACTTATGACCTCTAATTTAGTAATCTTATGTTTAAATATATTTTAAAATACATGAAAAACTATATTTTTTTAAATGAGTATAAAAGGGATTTACGATCTTCTATTATTACTTCACTAGTCTCAAATTTATTTGCGCTTCGAAAGTTATATTATGTTGATTGCTGATCAATAATTTAAAATATATTTTGTTCATCAATTTTGTGTGAAATAGTTTACGACTTACAATGTTTTTCATATATATTTTAAACTAAATTATAATTATAAATATTGAGTTGGTGTAATTAATTTAGCTTAAAAAATTATCAAATTAACTTTCTATTAGCAAAATATGATGAATAATACGGAATAAGTATAAAGTAAAATAATATAAACTGATTAACAAATATAAAATAATATAAAGATGGATTATTATGTATTAAAGTAGTATTAGCTCCTACGTGTAATAATTTGGCAAGCTTAAAAAATATTTCACCAAAGGAAGTGTTAGAAATGCTATAACTAATTCTATGGATGTAATGCTTCAATAATTATAATAGTACTCCCTCTATTCTATCCTCCTCCCATCACTAATTACTTTTCCACTTTTAATTTGACGTACCTATTAAGAAAACAATGATTGACATTATAAGTTTATCATTTTATCCCTATTAATTATGAAATGGATGAATTAAAAATTTAAAATTTTCAAGAAGTTCTACCTTTTTTAAAATAATTAATTGAGGATATAATAGCTAAAACAATTTTGAACTTTCTTGATTTGTCAAGGGTAATGCTAAATGGCCAGAAAATTTGGCCAGAAATTTTAAAAACTATAATATCTTTTTTATTTTAAAATAAACTGATATTTTTTCCATTTTTAGTTAAAATTTATTAAAGTTAAAAGGGTAAAAATATTTAAAAAAAAGTAAAATAACATAGGTAAAGTATCATTTTGGCCAAAAGGATTTTTTCTTAGCTTAATTTTGTAAGTCAATACACACATTAAGAAAAACATTTAAGGACATAATTCAAACTATTATTTTCACTATTACTTTTTATGAAATCATAGATGTAACTTTGTAATTAATGTTATTTATCTCTTAGAAAATATAAAACTTCAATAAATGAAAGGCAAATATGAAAAAGAAATTCAAACATCTATCTTAAATTTCGAACAATTCAATTATTTAAACAATAAAAAAAGGAATAATATTTTCTTTGTTACCAAAAAAAGAAAAATAAATATCAAAGTGAAATTATGAAAGAGGAAATGTTTTACTCCCTCCATTCCATATTAAGAAAAGTAAATTAAGACATAAATTGAACATAGTTTTCCATTTTTACCCTTATTAATTATTGTCAAATTTATTAAAGTCATCACATTGAAAATCCAAATGAAGGGTAAAATTGGAAGAACACTCTAAAAATAGTCTTGAAAACTGAACAATTACGTTAATTTAAAAAATAAAAAATATCTTAAAAATTCAATTAATATGGAATGGAGGAGTACGATTCTAGATCTCCCCTCCCCTATGTCATGCTTTTCTCGCAAAACTATACGACCATATTTATGGGAATCATGGTGATTTGCTCCTTCCTATGTATTGAAAAATAATATTTCCTTCGTTCTCTTTACTTGTTAAATAATTTTTTATTTAATATTTTGCATTTTTAATAAATCAGAAAATGATATTTTTTTCTTTCTATTATATCCTTAATTTATTAACATTGAGTTGATGTCTTTGAAAAATGTATTAGGTAAATATGATTAAGAGTTAAGACTATAAATTAATAGGAATAAAAGGATACACTCACTATATCAACTATTATTTTTTAATAGCGGTCAAGTCAAAATTTGAAAAGTAAAAAATACAGAGGGAGTAATAATAAAAATTGATAAGAAAATTTTAATTTAAAAAGAAAAGGGTAAAAATATCAAAAAGATATCTATTTATAACAAGATACAGGACCCTGTGCCAGCACGGAGCCCAATATATGTTAATTTTTTTTGTCTCAATTTATGTGATATCATGGAACTTGGGAAGTTATCGAAATTTTATATGATTTTAAAAATATTTTAAGTTGTTAATTATGGTAATTTATACTTTTTACATAATTTTAAAAATAATATATATTACTCTCTTTGTTTCAGTTTAGGTGGCATATATAGGATTTCAAAAATTAATCATTTTTATGTCTTTTAAATATATTAAATTGTTAATTATTGTAATTTATAGTACCTTTTTAACATAATTTTCAAATAATACATGTCACTTTCCATGTCCCAAATTATGTGGCATTGATAGATTTTTTGGAGTCAAGTGAATTTTTTATATGTATTTTAATTTTTTAAAATTGTTAATTATTGTGATTTATAGTACTTTTTACGTTAATTTCATATAATATATGTTTAGCATCTAACCCATTTTATGTGGTACCAATAGAATGTCAAGAGTTAATCGATTTTTTTTATATAACTTTTAAATATTCAGGTCAATTTCAAATAATATATATTTATCATCTTACTCATTTTATGCGGTACCAATAGAATGTCAAGAGTCAATCGATTTTTCTTTATATAACTTTCAAATATTTATATTGTTAATTATTATGATTTACAGTATTATTTATATAATTTTTAAATTTATAACCAACAAAAAGAATAAGAGAAATAAATTTAATACAAAAAAAATACTAAATAGTAATGAAAAATATTATTATTACAACTCTAGTACTAACTATACAAATGTTTAAATGAATAAAGGGATGAGGGAGCCGGCATAGAAAAGTGAGCCCATAAGTTGGGCCCACACAGTTCAACAAAGCAGTTGGGCAAACTACATAAATCCACTAGTTTAGGTCCTAATTACTAACATTCCCGATTGTTTTAAATATTACTTCATCTACCATATTTCATGCTTAGGATACATGAGTTTGAATCTGCGAGATACATGTATCTACCGAATAGACAATTAATTTTGAAAATTTAAATATATCAAATCCCTTAATATAAGGCGAAAATCAAGGATGTATCTATGTTTAATTAATTTCATTTTATTATTATTTGAAATAATAAATTCATTAATATTATTAATAAAAGACAAAAATATGTATATCTTGATCATGTGATTTGATTAATTTCATGTTATTACTCTTAAAATAATAAATTCATTAATTTGATGTATCTATTATAAATATATGATGTATACAACAAACCAAATACTTAGATACATAAGTATCATACAAGTACATTCATATGTATCATAGAAGTATCTAGTATTAATTTCATGTATGTGTTTTATGTGTCTAGTATTAATTTCATGTATCTATTTATATGATCTAATATTAATTTCATGTGTCTATTTATATGATCTAATTTTAATTTCATGTATTTTTTATATGTATCTAGTATTAATTTGATGTATCAAGTGTCAATTTCATACATTATATTCAAAACATGTATCTTGGATACATAGCATGCATATACATATAATTATGTGTTCTAAATATGGAATGTAACTGAAACACACGAATTTAGGAACAAATTACGACGTTAGATCAGTATCTGTCTTATCATTAAACCAAGAACAAAAGTAAAAAAATTCAAAATTCTGCATTCTTTTTTTAGCATCTGAATTTTTTTCTCATAGATACATATAATCTTAACTTAGATACACGAACTCTTAATTAGAGACATGTACACCTAATGTGTATCCAACATTGTTGCACTTGATATGTACTTAATGGTGTATTTGTTCTATTAATTAAAGAATAGCGTAATTCTTTCATCTTGATTACGTTCATAGTTGGTCAGGACATCTCACCGCAACGGTATTTGCTTCACCTTTTGATTTGTCGATATTGCTCGCTTTGTCTAGATCTAACGGACCTCTGGCAGAGCCATTGCAAATTTCACTTTTTCATCCCTCCGACTAATAAAATTTTGAAAAAGAAGTCCCTCAAATCGTCAGAGATAAAATTTGAGTCAACTAAAGAGTGAAATTGTTTGGAAAAAAATTGTGACTAATTTGGCAGCAAAAAGGCACAAACAAACTACTTGCAAATAACACTAATTGCCATTATATTGTAGCATCCTCTATACAATAAAATATAATTTTCTAAAGCTATTACATTATTTGCATTGAATCAGGTTGTTTGCGGCAGTTGATACTCGTTAATAAGTGGGAGGTGGGTGGGGGGAGATTAGGGTTGGAGATTGGAGGAGATGTTGAGAGAGAAATATATTTAATTATTATTAAAATGTTAATTGTGAAGTTTACTTGTAAGGATAAGTTATCAATCCTAATTTTAAGGGATGTGGATATCAAATTGTATTTTTAATAATATATGGTATAAAATATTAAAAGTGGTACTATATGTAATTGTTTAAAAGTAGAGATAATATTAGTATATATGATAGTAATGTATGTTTAATAAAGTAATTTATCCATATTATTATTTGTTTTTCTTTTTATTTCTCAAAACAGTCCAACATGAAATACATCCACTACCCATTTACACTTCTTCCTAGGCTTTAATACCATTACATTTATTTTTCATCTTTCACGTTTTCAAATTTTTTTCTCTTTCATCAAATTTTCACCATTATTCTCTCCCTCGCTGTTAAAGAAGAACTAATTATTCAAGTTCATACCAATTTGTTCAGATCTATCAATTAATTCAAGAAATCTCTCAATTGATAAAGGTATTTTCGAAGTCATCATTTATTTTGTGAGATTTCATGGGATTTGTTTTCAAAATCACAAATTATGTTGAATTTTGAATTGTATGTATTACGATTTTTTCGTCATTTTTTTTATTTTTATGTGAGTTTGTTAACATACTCATCAAATATTTATGCATTTCGGATTTTTAGTATGTTAAACACTATTGTTCGATTTTTTTGTGATTTTGTTTTCATATTTTAGATTTAGTAGATTGTAATTTGTAGTAATCTACATTAGCATTCATACATAATATATTGTTTGATTTTTTTTATATATTCATATTTAATAATTTCAAATTTTGCTTATATGGTTACTAATGCACAAGTGAATACAGATTCAGATTTGGGTTTGGCGAAAAAAATCGGGAAAAAGGAACATAGTAGGAGGAAGAAAGAGAGAGTCAAAGAGACAAAATGTAGCATGTGATCTATAGGATGAAGGTTGCAAATTTGTATTCATACCAGAATAGTATTCATATTAATTTTCGTTTGTCAATTGTTTTTCTTTTACTCGTCATTTGTATTTTTATTAAGAACATTGTATTTCCTTTTTAGTTTGTAGTCATTCAAATAGGTATGTCAAATGGATTTGTATTTTTTTAAGCATATATGTATCCTATTTTTTTAACAATCAATTTGTAATTTTTTTAGAATATTGTATCATTCCTCAACAGATTGTATTATTTTCACTATGTATGTTATTTTATATTTGTTTCCAGAATCATGTATCCCTATTTCTTTCATAGTCAATTTGTATTTTTTTTTTTAGAATATTATATCCTTCCTCAACAGATTGTATTATTTTCACCATGTATGCTATTTTTTCCCAAAATCTTGTATCATCTCATAAATCATATACATATCTAATGATTAGATTATATTGAGATACAATCAATAATATTTTTGTAATACAAATAAAAGAAAAATATATTTGCCAGTCATGTAATACAATTTTGATCACTGAAATACAATTTGTAGTTTTTCACTATGAAAGTAAAAAAATCAATTTTAATTTGAATGGTAAAGTGACATAAAATGTAAAAATTATTGGTATACAATTATAAAGAAAACTCTAATATCTCAAATATATAATTTTTTTAGAATTTTTGTGATGACAATATAACGTAGACTAAAATTTGGCATATTCTCATACTCAAAATTATAAATTATCAGTCTTTTTCTCCTTTGCTATATTCATTTGCGTATGTTCATCTGTTCGTAATCAACAATAACTTGAATCTTGATTTCGAAATTTATTTCATCCGTTATTTCGATAAATTTGCTATTAATAACTTCTAAGTCTACAAATGCATGTAATGCACATATGCTAAATTAGCTATTTAATCGTCCTATTATTTAGGTCTTTGAAATTATTTAAAAGCTACAGTTCACAATATTTATTGGTTTGTAATAGGTAAGAAGTAAGAACTCATAGTAATATTTAGTACTTTAAAATTGAAAACAAATTTGTTCATTAAAATTTTCCTTATTTAAACCATATGAAAAGTCTTAACATTTAAGACTTTAAAATAAATATTTTAAATTTATATAAATCTTACTTAAATTATGATTAATTAATTAATTAATAAAAAAAATAAAGGCATTAAAAATATTGAAGAGAGAGGTTATGTTTTTTTATAAAAACTTTTAATTCTTCAAATATGAAATTCTTATACTTTAGATATATATAACATTTATTTTAACGTCAATTGTTATTTTTAAATGATTTTATTTTCTTAAATATAGTTTTATTAATTGACGTGAGATACAACTACAAAGCGCGTAGACTAAACTACTTATAAATGTCAATTAAATATTTTGACCATTATTAAAAGAGTGTACGATAAAAAATTATCATTTACTATAATTTATTATTTAATTATCTTTATACATTGACTCCTAATATATATGGAATACGTGCAAAACTAAAGACCCCTAAATGGCTAAATATATGAAGAAAAAAACAAAATAAATATATTTTCTCACGTCTTGATTTGAATGGAATATAATAGAAGTACATAAAAAAGATTTAAAAAAATTAAGTCGAACATAAAAACAAAATTTAGGAAAATTTTGAAACTATCCCTATTTTGTAATTAATCATAATTGAGTTATTTTTTTTTACGAAATTTGACTTAATGCACATTTCATTTAATTCCTTTCGCCAACTTATGTGACAAATATAAAAAAATTAAAGTCAAATTAATGATAATTGAATTATTTTTTTACGAAATTCGACTTAATGCACATTTCATTTAATTCTTTTCCCCAATTTATTGTGACAAATAAAAAATTTCTAAAGTCAATTAAATTTTTGTTGACCATAATTTTTTTTTAAAAAGTATTTTAAATTGTTAGTTATTATGATTTATAATTATTTTAAAATAATTTTAAAATGTGAATTTTTGAATATATGCTAAATTTTAGGCCGCATTACGATGACAAATTTTCTAATTTTTCCTAATGTAATTTTATTTTGTTTTATATTGTTTTGTGTTGCATCTTGTTTAAAATATATTTTCCTCTTAAAGTTACCAAGTTCAAAAAATAAAAAAAATAAAAAATTCCTCTTACCATTTATTTAAGGATGTGTTCTTTAATTTTTAAAATATATTTTCCTTTTACCTTGTATTTAGATTTATTATTTTTGAATATTATAAAGATAATGAAATAATAATTAAAAAAATAGTATAACAACAATTTTGTTAATTACAAAGTCTTTTAGTGAAAGACATTAAGTCAAATCGGCATAATACATACCCTTAATTTGGCTTCAGCGGATAACTATGCCCTCTAATACACATAGGACGCCACGTAGGACACAAAATTGTCATGTAGGACGAATGTGTCCATTTGTTCAATTTTATACAAGTTTAAGTGTGTACATTCAAAGTTAAATAACATAATTGAAGATAATATCTCAGATGGTCACTCAACTTTTAATAGTTCACTTAGAAAGTCACTCAACTTTGAGTTGTTCACTTAGAAAGTCATTTAACTTTGTTTTATAACTCAAAAGTTACTCAACTATTGATGTTTCACTTAGAAAGTCACACAACTAATTATATTTCACTTAAAAAGTCACTTAATCAATTTAAATAATCTTTTCATTAAATTTTGTAAAAATACAAAAATAATTAAACTATTTTAAAAAAAAAGATGCTTATTATAATTATTTTATTGAAATATAGTTTTTTTTTTACCTTTTCTTTTTTAAAAAAATAGTAGAAGATCGTTACGGCCCGTTTTCTTATTACTTCTTTATCAATTCCAATCTTTCATTTTGATAATTTTTTAACAATTTATTTTTAGTTTACAATTACTAAAACCGAAAGTTTTTTTTTTTTTTGGGGGGGGGGGTGTGTGGTGGGGGGGGGGGT
>JAJOOO010010903.1:0-85279 GCA_029582685.1 Solanum piurae
CAAATTTTTATTTTTTCTTCCCCCCCCCCCCCCCCCACCCCCAAAAAAAAATTAAGTTTGTTTTTTAAAAATATTTTCAACTTCAAATTTTATTTTTTTTCACCCCGGCCAGCCCCCTACCACCCTCCCACCCCCCCAAAAAAAATTGAGTTTGTTTTTAAAAAATATTTTCAACTTCAAAATTTCATTTTTTTACCCCTACCCTCGAGACCCCACCCACCCACCCCCTACCAGCCCCAAAAAAAATTAAGTTTAATTTTAAAAAATATTTTCAACTTCAAATTTTTATTTTTTCACCACTACCCTCGAACCACCCCCACCCCTAAAAAAAAAATTAAGTTTGTTTTTAAAAATATTTTCAATTTCAAAAATTATTTTCTACTCTAGTAAAAATAAAAGATATTTCTCAAAAATATTTTTCATTCATAAATCAAACACTAAAGAGTTGTGACTTTTCCAAAGAGTTGTGAGTTTTTCAATAAGTTGTGACTTTTCCAAAGAGTTGTGACTTTTTCAATAAGTTGTGACTTTTTCAATAAGTTGTGTTTTTTTAAAGTGTTGTGACTTCTCGGAAAAGGTCATGATTTTTTCAGACAAGACACAAAAATCATTTGTTCATGCTACTCTTTGTTGACTATAAATAGAGGTACCTCCTCTCATTTTTCAATCACAATCTTTTCTAATCTTCTACTCTTCTTTTTCTTGCATTTTTTTTTTGTGTAATTTATTATTGTTGAGTGAGTTCGAAGTTTAGCGGAATATGAGGTACTACTATTCTGATGAAGTAAGCAGTTCTATCCTAAGAGAGTATATTCCATAACCTCGAGTACTTGAGGTAAATAATATAATTTTGATGATATAATAATTATTTTTTTGCTTAATATACACATTAGTATGTAATGTTCCAATATATGAAGTTACCATGATGTAGTCTAAATTCACTTGTTTTTGTTAACAACTTCTCTTGTATTGTAGATATATGCTTTTGAATATCTTTTTCCAAAATTTAGAGAATTGACACAATTTATTTTTGATGCTCAAGACAAAAGAATGACTTTATCTATCAATGTTACTTATTTGATTTAGACTCCCAGGTAGTTTGCTTCAAAATAGTTATTTTAGACGAAGAAAAGTTCATATGACTTGTAACAACGCTAGTTGAAGTTTGTATTGGTTTAATATTTATTATTTATTTAATAGCTAATTTTATGAGATAAATATTTTTATTAATGCAAATATATATTTATATTTGGGTAGGTATTTGTATTTAAATTAAAGTATTATATATTTCACAAATGTATTATCAAGTTAACGAGATCTTCTAACTTGAAAATATATTATTTTAAAATGTTTCGAGTTGTTTTTATTAAAAAAAAAAAACTCACAACAAATGTGAAAATTTGTGAATATATAAAATGTAGTTGTTCTCTTCACATGTTCATATGACATCTAAACAATTTAACGTAGAATACATATGGAAAATACATATGGTCTGATGACAAGAAAAATACAAAAGAAATATAGTCTATAAGGTAATTTTAGTGAGATAAGACTAATTACATGATTAAACCTCATCAAAGTGAAATAAATATATACATAATTGCATTTAGCTAATAAATTTTTTCATTAACCATCTTTATAGATTTGCGTGAATAAGAAATATATATGACGATTCACATTGAATATTCATAAAAAAATCTACAATATTATTTTTTACTAAGCTTATTATTTAAATCTTTGCTTATACAAGCAAATACTATTTACTATAACATAGTGAGAAAAATAGTAAATAGAAAAACGAAAGAAAATGCCTTTTATCCGGAAAAAAATGTATCTCTCATCAAAATCTCCCCAAATTTGATTTATTTTTTTGCCCGTTTAAAAGTAAATCCACGGTAGTCACGTTGGCTATTGTAAAGAGGGTGTTGCCACTTGCCACCCACGTATTCCATTACGGCTCGATCCATTCAAAGCAAAATACCAAAGACTCACTCACAGCTGCAGAAATATTTGGCTTTCAAAATCTCACCCAAACCCTTCTCAATTCCTAGGGTTTCGAATTATCGTACTCTACAAGCTACTGCTGCAATTCTACGCTATTGCCTTTATGTTACATAATAAATGCGTACATGTACGAATATACATACTCGTCGGAGGAACTTTTCACTTGCGTTGATTGAAGAAATCGAAGCCTGACAGTGGTTTTGAGATGACGGACGAGGGTTTAGAGAGGGAAAATGGCGGATTAACGTCTATGGAATCGATTGAGTCACGGTGGGTATTTCAGGGCGAGGATGATTTGGATATCGATAGTGGTGATCGAGATACTGTGGATGGAGATGATGATTCGACAACATGCAATGGCATGGAATTGGAGTCTGATGATGAGGATAATGTGGAGCAGAAACTGATCCGTACTGGTCCTCGTATTGATTCGTTTGATGTCGAAGCTCTTGAAGTTCCCGGTGTTCAAAAGAACGACTTTGAGGTGAGTGAACTTTCGGTAATTTCTTTAATTGGCATTGCTAGTAGTAGTCCTACTAATTTCCAAACTATTACAACAATAATTATGTCTTAAATAGTAAACTATTTGAGATCTACTATAAATTTATGTATATCCATTCACTCTATTTCAGCCAATGTCATTCCGAATTGTAATGGTGAAAAAATGGAAAGTTGAAGTTAGTTTTACTTGTGTTGTTAGTAAAGCCAGCAGCTGGTGCTACTTTGTACTGCTGTTCTTTCCTTCCCTGATCAACTTGTTATTCAATTTATTTGCTGTGAGATCAAAGAATGAACTGAAATGTGGAGTCTGTTGATGCTCATCTGATGTACTAGAGGTAGATAAGCAGAAGATTAGAAGGACTTGAATATACAGAAAGGTCTAGTCAAGCTTAGAGAAAGAAGCAACAAACTCAAGTTTGTTATAAGAAGGAATGAACACTGGATCTAGGTGCATGCTTAGCTCTTTTCTTAGTAATCAGAGACACACTTATCTTCTTCCTCCAATTTATTGATGACAACGTTCTCAGTTTAATCTGCAAAGCTGACATTTCCTTCAGCTACTGAAACTTTGCACTCCCTCCCACTAAATTTTTGCACTCTTCTAGTCATGCACTTTACAGCTCTCCAATGCCAATACATTTCACGTTATCAAATGAAAATCTTGTCTGCTTTGTGACGGTTAATCACGGGAATCTTTCACTTAGTATTGTTTTAGTTTGCCAGGAAGTTTCGCTTTTTATGACTAAGCTAATGCCCTTTGTTCAAGTTCACTTCCGGCCATTGCTTGATATAGCTTCTTTGCCAGTTACCATGAGTGACTTGAAATAACTTTGTAGCAATTAGAAGAACTTCAGTTACCTTCTTGTTAGAGACAACATTTCCAATCTAGAGTGAGACTAGGCTAAAAGTCATTTGATGGCTTTACTGTAGAAAAATAAGGCGTGAAATGACTATCCCGCAAGCTTGAAGCTGTGTGCAGAGGACTAAATATTTCAGGCAGAAGAAATGGCTGAAAGCCAGCATCTTGCAGTGAATGGTCTGACAATATTGCTGCCTGCAAATCTTATAAAAAGAAAAATGTTGCTGTCAGCAAACTAGGCTCAAATCAAGGCACAAATGGGGTCAAGAATCTATGAGCTAGTACTGTATACAAGATAAGAAGCTAGCACCAGCTAATCACAATGGGCCTAGTTAGGCTCTAATAACACATATTTTAGAATGATGCACTGAGGGGTTTGGTCTAACGGTCAATGAAGTGAGCGAAATCTTGGAGACCAAGTTCAAATCCCAATTTATGTTGTCTGCCCATGCCTTGGTGGACAGAGTTACCTTATGCCTGTGCTGGCGAAGGTACCAAGTATCCAGAGGAACAGTCTCGGTGTGCATAAAGTTGGACCAGACCCCACCGTTATTAAACAAATTTATAAAATGATATAGTTATTATAAGCTTCTAAAGTTGGCATTTGCTTCAAAATGTTGGGTGCAACTTCGGGAAATTTTCTTCTATAATTTTTTGCAAAAACTGCTTTTTGAGCCAATACCAAGTCAGGCACAAATAACAGATATCATTTTTTTCCGGAAAAAACTGATTATTCTTTTTCAACATTTGTTTGAAAATAACTCTTTTCCAATTTCTTGTTCTTTTTTTGTGTGCAAACATTCATCTTCAAAATTTTGAAGCAATGCCACCTAAAAACTGAAAGTTCTTTCTTTCCTGGTATTGTGGTTGAAAAATATTTTTTACAAATAATATCTTTTTTTTGGGGAAAAAAACTCTTCTTCAAAATTTTGAAGCAAACACCACCTATGTTTCTTGATCACGTCAACCACTGATCAGGGATATACTTAATTTGAGAACCTTCACCTTTTATTTGCTTTTGGCTTTGCTTAATGGTTCCTTCTTCTCGGCATTATTAGACATGAAAACCGTAAAGAGCTTTAAATTCTGCTGGAATTTTAAGCGTAAAGAGCAAATAAAGTGTGGGCATTAATTAAAAAAAGGCACAATTGAAGAGGACAATAAAAAATACATGTAATACAATAAAATAAGAATAAACATAAACAACAATTATTTGCATCAAAGAAATATTGAAATAGCTATTGTGTAGTGCTGTCTTCTTCAATACATAACCTTTGGGCAATCACTGATGAGACTTACGCCTTAGCGGCTCAGTGCCCGAACTAAAGCATTGACTAAGGGAAGCAAAGCACTCGCCTACCTATTTTGTACCTTGTTCAGGGATTTAAGCATGCCTCAGACGAGCCTTTGACACCACTGCTTTTTCTGTTAACTTCATTCAACAAAGGTCCTTTCCCGAGAATGATATTTTTTATTTGACTTGTGTTTTGGCTAAACTCAGTAGGTTTTGATTTTGAACAACATATGCAGAATTAACTAAATTTTGCGTGTATTTTGCAGGATGTCTCAGTGGGTAGAGCAATCCTATTGGCCTTTCAGACTCTTGGAGTTGTTTTTGGCGATGTGGGAACGAGTCCCTTGTATACATTTAGTGTGATGTTTAGTAAGGCCCCAGTCAATGGCAATGAAGATGTTCTTGGTGCATTATCTCTGGTTTTATATACCTTAATCCTCGTTCCCTTGGTTAAATATGTCCTAATTGTTGTTTGGGCCAATGATGACGGTGAAGGTAAGCTAATAGTTAAACTTGGCTAGTTGTTTCACGACACTTACCACATTGCACTTCATGTTTTGTGTCTTCTGATTTATTCAATTAGTTGGTTAATAACTGCAGGTGGTACCTTTGCTTTGTACTCATTGCTTTGTAGGCATGCAAAGGTTAATCTTCTCCCCAATCAACTACGATCAGATGCTCGCATATCAAGCTTTAGACTGAAGGTGCCATCTCCAGAACTTGAGAGGTCCTTAAAAATAAAAGAAAGACTAGAAGCTTCATTGACATTGAAAAAGCTTCTTCTGATGTTAGTTCTTGTTGGCACTTCAATGGTGATTGCTGATGGTGTTGTTACACCTGCTATGTCAGGTATCCTAGAACATCTTTACAAAATTTGTTGGTCCTCTGGGATCTTTTTCTTCTGTGTAATTTATCTTCCTTATTTCTTTTTTGTACTTAATGTTAGTTTTAAACTATTGTGGATGCAGTAATGTCTGCTGTTGGTGGCTTAAAAGTTGGACTTTCTGGGGTTAAGCAAGGTAATATTATCTGTACAATATTTTTCACTTCATGAAACAGAAAGCGTTTCCATTTTTATTGATCTAAAAGTTTCACAAGCTGAAGCAGTCCTACAAAAATGATGTGCTCATAGCTTCCATTATACCACCCCTTTAGAGACATCTATGAAAATTGAACTATATGTAGAAGGTAAGATATCTTTGCAAAGATGACACAAGCTAATCAAGAAATGGTTCAAATTTTCTCTATACTCTGATAGTCTACGTGCAACGAGATGTAAACCTCATTGCCATCACCTAGCTCAGTAATTGAAGGATTTTATGATTATGTTGCATGTTGCTTTGTGTCACAAGTAAGATTGCTTAAGAAAGACTAAGTGTGTGATATGCGATATCTCCATCATGACATTAATGTTCGCCTTATTATATGATGATGTAGTGTTTTTACTAGCCTTTTATTATTGGATGGTCATATTTAATGTTTTTGTAGTTTGATATAGGTTTGATGCTGCCCAATTACTCTTTAAGTATTTGTTCTTTGCATCTCGTGGTGATGAAGGTCATAACTATAATTGCAAAATTATTGTCATATAGCTCAATGAATTTAGTTGTGGGAAGAGGATTCTTGTTAATTTATTAGGCTAGTTGGTAAAATTGAAGATCTGATAACCTGGGCCAACAAACATTTTAAAAAGGGCATCTCGGTGCACCAGACATCCACCTGTGTTTACGCAGTGTCCGGGGATGGGCCGCATGCTATGAGGGTGTGATGTAAACGACTTAACTTGATCTGGATCGATCATCAATGGCTGATTCTGTAGCTCAAACCTGGAGACAACCTACTTTATTGATGCTCTAAGACTCTACCTGACAATAATGTTATAAAACTGCTAAAACTAAATCTGCAATGTTATTTAGCTTTCTAGAATCAGACGAGAAAATGAATTCCATCCACTCTTTTATAATTGTGCACCTTTAAGCCCTTTTTGCTACAAGTTTCTTAGGTTTTGTTTCTTTTGCAGATCAAGTAGTGATGATCTCGGTGGCATGTCTTGTAATTCTCTTCAGCGTACAGAAGTATGGGACAAGTAAAGTGGGTCTTGTAGTTGGTCCAGCTTTGTTTATATGGTTTTGTTCCCTGGGTGGTATTGGTGTCTACAACCTCATTAAGTATGATTCTCATGTTTGGAGGGCATTTAATCCTGTTCACATATACTATTATTTCAAGCGCAACTCAACAAAGGCCTGGTACTCTCTTGGTGGCTGTCTTTTGTGTGCAACAGGTAGACACCTGTGAACTGATTCTTTTTGATAGCTGATGTAATTTGATTGGCAGAAAACTAAAGGTCTTGTTCTATGTATTTTTCTTCCCTTGGGGTTTAGTTGAGTTAATTCAAGAAGGTTGATGCAAGCTCCGTTGAGCTTGCTCTCCATATGTTGGTTATTTTCTTGCATATTGGCCCAGCATGAGATGGTTTGCATGTCACTTCATATATATTTACCTGCAAACTTATTGCTGAGAAACATCATTTTTAATCCATCCATTACTTATTTTCTCTCCCATCCTCTCTGGGAGTTCAATTTAAACACAGTGCCACTGTAACCCCCCAAAAAATGAGATTGAGTGTGTGTAGGAGGGACTAAGGGACATGTGTTTGAAGGGTAAAGCGACTTAATAAATTGGCTTTTATTGAAGAAGAAAAGTTTTGGAACTCACATATATTGCTTGATGTTGAATCACCAAAAGTCTGCCAGCTCAGAGATTTCCCTTTATAATAGCGTTTTAGCATGAACTTGTTGCTAGTTTTGGGAAAAAAAGTGTCCCTTGGATATGGATGCCTTTTAAGTAGTTCCCTTGGACACTTATGAGCAATGTTGCTCGGACTCTTCAAAAATATTGATGGGTACGTCCCAGATCCTCCAAAAATAGTGTATTTTTGAAGGATCCGACACGGGTGCGGCAACCTTTTTGGAGAGTCCGAGCAACTTAACTGATGAGTACATTTTGCCGATTTCGCTTGAACTAGAAGTCCAACAAATGATTTTGCCTGTGCAAGTCATGCTATATGTGGAACATTTATCATTATCATTTCACTTCCTAATTTGGTGTTTGGTCAAATTTCATCTTGAATATCTTTCGGATCATCTCAATAAGCTTGTGTCCATTGCTGTATTATCATTTCTGTCGTAGGGTATGAAAGTTAATATCTCTAAGTCCTTTCTCTCCATTCTTGTCCGAACCTGCATGCATAATGCAGATTTTATAAAATAGAACCACTGAGTTGGTAGATCGTGAAGCCTTTTAAGTAAGTGACTCATCCAGAGCCATATGCACTTCTGTTTGTCCTCTTAACTATTTTAAAGAGTAAAACTCCCGGTCAAGCTTTTATATGCAACAGAATCTGTTTTAAAAATTAAGCTGGTCTTCTTATTAGTGTGTTGCTTTGTGAGCAAAACATGAATAAAATGCCTCTTCACGTTCGTTTACTGCGTCGCCCATTAATTTTTGTGTCCTAGTATCTTCTTTTTGAGTTTTTAGGATAGGATGTGTTTGTGATTTTGCCATCAAGCCTGTTCTTGTTTTATCCATTTTCTTTAGATATACAGCTGATCACCAATTCTGAAATACAGGTTCCGAGGCAATGTTTGCAGACCTTTGCTATTTTTCTGTAAGATCAGTTCAGGTATGCAGCAGAATTTATTTATTTTTGGTAGAAACGGTGTATAATACGTTAATATTATACTATAGATCCGTGCATTTTCGGGACATAACCCTGCGTCTCTCTTTTATGGCACTAAAGATGTTCAATTTGACATATATAGTTATTGATAATAGAATGTTGTCTAATTTGCAGCTTACGTTTATGTTCCTTGTGCTTCCGTGCCTTCTATTGGGATACCTTGGTCAAGCTGCTTACCTGATGGAGAACCATGCCGACACAACACAAGCTTTCTTCTCTTCTGTGCCAAGTAAATCTCTAGTCCTGTAGCACTCACTCTGAAAACATCTTGTTTATGTATCGATAACCGTGGAAAAATTATGAGAAAAAAAATGGAAGACGTGACAATTTTGTGGAAACAGAAGTGTCATGATCATGTGTAGTTTTCATTATTACAGATAGGTTTCTGAATATAAAAAGGGGACACAGACTAAGTTGCTCGGACTTCAAAAATGTTGCTGCACCTGTGTCGGATCCTCCAAAAATGCACTACTTTTGAAGGGTCTAACACACACCCAATGACATTTTTGAAGAGTCCGAGCAACATAGCACACTGACAATGTATTCGTAGGGTGAAATTCTGCAATTATATGCAGGTGGAGCTTTCTGGCCTGTCTTCTTGATTGCCAATATAGCTGCTTTAATTGCCAGTAGGGCAATGACCACAGCGACCTTTTCTTGCATTAAACAATCCACAGCTCTAGGCTGCTTCCCTCGCCTCAAGATTGTTCATACGTCCCGGAAGTTCATGGGTCAGATTTATATCCCAGTCATGAACTGGTTTCTTCTGGCGTTGTCTTTGGTGTTGGTCTGCTCTATCTCAAGTATATACGAGATCGGAAATGCTTATGGTAATCCTGTTCTCTTTAGAACTTGCAATTTCTTTGCTGATTGCTCTCTCTGTTTCCTTATTACTTAATGTTAGTCTTGATTTGCACTTGGAGCTTTCTGATAAATGTTTGAAAGTAGGTAGATACAAAATTGAAATACCTTGTCCATATACCATCTTGCTAATTCGTCTCGGATGTAAGCACTGCGCAATCTTTGTTATATAAAATGCTCACAACAACAACAACATACCCAGTGTAATCCCACATGTGGTGGGTCTGGGGAGGGTAGTGTGTACGCAACCTTACTCCTATATAAAATCCTCACTATTTTTTTCTTCTTTTTTCCATCTTGTTAACTTGTTACATTGATTTGTCTGGTGTTTCGGAATTAAAACCCTCGGAATGCAGTGTGTTTTCAAACTCATTCGTGAAAACCTGCAGTGTTTTACTATTTTTCAATATTTTAATTTTATCTTTCAAATTTCTTTATCAATTCCAAAATTTGAAGATGACAGGGAACACTTGGAAACTGGTTGACAAAAATGCTGGTTTGTTGTCACTGTAGCCCTAATTCTCCCACATCACCACATACTCTTTTGCGGCAGAGTCTGTTTGAAATATGTAGTACATCACTCTGTACATGTACAGTGATTCATTTGTTCACAAACAAACTTAACCTACCTCTGCTTGAAGAGTTTTTCTTGTTAACTATGGTATGTAGGAGAAAACTTTCTCATAAATTTTGTATTTCAATTCAGAGTTGTGTCTTTGATGATGAAAAACTTAAGGTGCTTCCAAGTGTTCATCAAATGATTTATAGACCGCCTTGTTGATTTCTGATGAATACCCTGTTTGACAGCCATAGCAGAGCTTGGAGTGATGATGATGACAACAATATTGGTTACGATTGTTATGCTTCTGATATGGCAGATCAACATCTTAATTGTGCTAAGTTTTATCATTATCTTCTTGGGATTGGAGTTAACATTCTTCTCGTCTGTTTTATGGAGTGTGGGAGATGGAAGTTGGATTATACTTGTTTTTGCTGTTGTCTTGTTCCTGATTATGTACATCTGGAATTATGGAAGCAAGCTGAAGTATGAAACTGAAGTCAAGCAAAAGATGTCCATGGATTTGTTGCGCGAATTGGGCCCCAACCTTGGAACTATAAGAGCTCCTGGAATTGGCTTGCTTTACAATGAACTAGCAAAGGGAATACCGGCCATATTTGGACATTTTCTCACCACTCTACCTGCTGTGCATTCCATGATAATTTTTGTTTGTATAAAGTATGTTCCTGTTCCAGTTGTACCACAAAATGAAAGGTTCCTGTTCCGGCGAGTCTGCCCCAGAAGCTACCACATATTCCGTTGTATTGCCAGGTAAACTAAATTTCCCTGTTTCGCTAGTACCTTCACTACATAGACCAACTGACGTGACTAAAGATAGCTAGAATAAGTATAAACTCTTGCACAAATATTGAGTCCAACTTTATTAAAACTGCTGCATGACGGATGGTTAAATGAATATGTATGGCAGATGGTTTACCTTTGAGAAGCTGAAACTTTCCTAATCTTTGGATGCTTATAACAGTTTTCTGTCGTAATATTTGTTCTCATCTGCAATTGATGTGCATCTAAGGTTACTTGGCTACTAATTTCTCTGTCCAAAACTTTGGATCTACAGATATGGGTACAAGGATGCTCGTAAAGAAAATCACCACACTTTTGAGCAACTGCTCATTGAAAGTCTTGAGAAGTTCATACGCAGAGAAGCTCAGGAGCGATCACTTGAAAGTGATGGCGATTGTTCAGACTCTGAAGAAGAGTACTCCTTCTCAAGGGTCCTTGTAGCTCCGAATGGAAGTGTTTATTCGCTTGGCATTCCTCTCTTAGCTGATTTTAGGGACACAGGAAAGGCAGTTATGGAAGAAAGCACTTCAGAAGAGTTGAAACCTGGAACGTCTTCTGAGTCGTTAGTGTCTGAGGTGGAGCAATCCCTTGAAAAGGAGCTCTCATTCATACGCAAGGCCAAAGAATCTGGTGTGGTCTATCTTCTTGGTCACGGAGATATTAGGGCAAGGAAGGATTCATGGTTCATTAAGAAGCTTATCATAAATTATTTTTATGCTTTCTTGAGAAAGAATAGCAGGAGGGGAACTGCCAATTTGAGTGTTCCGCATTCGCATTTAGTGCAGGTCGGCATGCAATATATGGTGTGAGTTTTTTTTTTGTATAGGTCCACATAAAGGTATTTTGGCAAAATTTTTGGTCATCTGTCAACTTGGCGTCATGATGTACATCATAATCATTGCCTGACCATTTGATGGATGCACAGAAATTGTCATACGCCTGTGTTGCATATCACAGGGTGGAATTTTGGATTCCCTGTCTTAGAGCTTGGAAGATTTGGCTTCTGGTGTAGTTGTATAATGGATTCACCAACTTACTTTGTTGGGTTGCGCGTGGGGCTGTGATGATTTCCAAGATATGGAAATCCGTGTAAACTTGTATGTTAGCTAAGCGAGAGATTAGACCAAATTTACTTTTGCAAAGCACAGGAATGAGATGTATCGGAGTAGGATAGACAACTTTACTGGACTCCAACTAATTTCTGATTGGTCATAGTTGATTGATTCATGTCCAAACGCTAACAAATTCCTTGGTTTTATACTGATTGATAAATGTTGTTTGTTATCTTCTATTTTGTGAATCGTTATTGCTATCTTGCACCTTCTTTGACCTGTTGTAGATCTCAGATTCGGTAAAAGAAGTGATCAGTTGGACGATATTTCTGCCTAAATTTACTGGAAGCTGAGAGTGGCCTTTTCTTGGCACGATCCAACTATTACACATTGAATGCTTAACCAAATTGTTTGTGGTTCCCTAGACAAATTGATTCAGTGCCTAGAAACTCGGTATACAGTTTCTGTACGTAGTCTGTTATGAACATAAATCCGCATCCCCAACCATGTAAAACTGCAGATAGCGGGATCCATTAGAATGTGACGGCTGATAAGCTTGAGCTGAAGCAGAGTCCCCCATCCCTGTCCGTTCAAACTGTGGCAATTACAAGATTACACTCCCTACAACTGATTGGTATCCCAAGCGGAGGGCTAACTGAGTGTTCGAATCCATCACTGACTAGGCTTGTGAGGATTCACTATCTGGATGTTGGATATGGATGTTTCAACTTTTCTTGATTCAAGCTATCAGAATCAGAAGGGATATCAACTATTACTGATTGTCCATGTATTTCCTTCTGCCTTGATTTAAACTTGAGTCTCAGTAACAATGAATTTGTCATCACACCAATTGAGCTTAAGCCCATGAGAGCTCCTGCTATTGACGGAGTGAGCATGGTTCCAGTAGATGGCAGCAAGACTCCAGCAGCTACTGGAATTCCAACCTGTTGGAGCAAAGATTAAGAGGAAGGACATATGAAGAAGAAACTGAATTAATAGCTCACAGCATTGGAAAAGACACTAGTGATTGGCGGTGGTCTCCCAGAGAATAGAATTTTGAGAGAATCAACATAAAATTTGTATGTTATAGTTTTTCTAGTATGTGCCCACACGCATCTGTGTGTTCATGAGAAACAGACCAGTAATCTTGTTTCCCTCTCCTCTTTACTTGCAAAGATCACGGGGGACTTCTGAATGTGATTAAAGCATGGGTCCACACATTCTCCAAATTAAATACTATGCAATTTCACACATGTAGCTTCTGTACGAGCACAATTAATCAGCAGCAAGATTATTATTGTATCACATGCGTTACATATATGTAGGCTTAGATCTTTCGATATGTGACAGACTACTCAGGTCTTGAAAGAAAACAAAAGGGAAATGCACTCCTTGATTTTTTTTCTTTTGGGAGGGGGGTTGTGCAGACTAGGAAAAAGAGAGAATGAATAGCATTCCCATCAGTGATTCCAGGCAAACTAACAGAGATTGGTAGGCGTCCAAAAGGAATGACTTGCTATGGCAGAAAAGGGAAGCAAGAGTCTTACCCTCCCACAAATTTGAATAAGCCTCAAGCATGGTCATTTAAATCTTTAATCAGTGATTTGCATGTAGTGAATTAATACCATCTCTTTAACTTAACCAGTTTACTTGTTTAAGATGGCAATGCACAAAGAAACTCTTCCTGTTCTCATGGAGAGCTGATACCGAAAAACTTACGATGTTGTATCCGAAGGCCCACCAAAGATTTTGTTTTACAGTCTTCATTGTTAGCCTGCTTAGCTCCAGAGCATCGAGCAACTGCAGAAAGGTGATTTTGTTAAAAATTATATTACAACATGCAAGATGAAACATCATGAAGAAATACTAGCATCCATTGATCCAAAAGTCCTCACATGATGACAGAGCAAGAACTAAAAGAAACTCTAAAGAAGCCGCTGCCCAATATTTTCTGTCAGTAGACAATTTCTTTGTAAGACTATCGGTGTGGTATGCGGAGGGTAGAGTGTATGCTGACCTTACCCCTACCTTGGGAGGAAGAGAGGTTGTTTCCGATAGGCTCAAGGAAAAACATATCAATGCAAATTGAAAAACAATTAAATAATGGAAGGTGAAGAAATCCTGGTGAAACACTATAGAAAGCATCCTGAAAAAAAAGGAAAAAAAAAGAAAAAGTAATTGCAACAAAATAGTGCGATAATTAAAGTACAAAGAGACTGTAGAAGGTAACATAATTCAAAGGACAAGAAACTACAGGGGAAATACTACAACTACCAGTATGGAAGGATAAGCAAGACAACGCTCCACTGCCTACAAACCTTCTACCGTAAACCGTGTCATCCACAACCTCTTGTCCAAGGTCATGTCTTTGATAAGCTGTCCCCAATACTTTTTCTTCCTATGTCTACCTCTACCTCTCCTGAAATTATACCTAGCCAACTAGGTAATAAACATACTTAAGTACTAAATGATTTAGATCCTGGTAATCAGTTCATTCACCTAGAATTCACTTTCATGTAAAGTCTCCACATTTGATTCTACTAAGACCACTGCCACCCAATCTTGAGAGTAAGAGAGTTCCCAGACCAATGTATTGTTACAACGTATTATCAACTCACCAAGAAACCTTATTGCGGCAGAGAATCAGAGTGTAGTGTACCTTAAAACTTGAATACTATTTAAGCAGAAAATCTCAAGTAATTCATGTGAGACTCCATGAGTGCATTCTTACAAGGATTTGTGACTTGTTGTGAGCTCTAAATGATTCACAGTGGCAAAGGAAATGGTTGGTTATTTAAACAGCCAACTTATTCAAGATGCACAGAAATTTAACATATAAGCATGGGAGTTTTCACTCCCAAATGCTATGTCAGGGAATCCAGGATTCAAAAGGCCCTTTTAGAGAAAGTGCTTATGTGTTCCAAACAAACTTTAGTAAACATATACAATGTAATAACTATTTCTTCTGTTGATCTGATTCAAGTGTCTGCAAATCTTAGAGTTACAATATTATCAGCATGTGTTCTGAAAGCTAAAACCTTAAGACCAGAACAAGAGACCATGTTTGCCCAATCTTACCATACACACAGAAACTGAAGCCAGGTTACTCTAGTTCCAGAAAAGAAAGAAAGAACATGAAAGCTGTGAAAATTGCAAATAGGAGAGAAGGAAAACCTGAGATAACCGATCGTGCATCAGTACAATAGAAGACACATCACTTGCAGCTCCAACTCCACCACCAATAGCTATTCCTACATGTGCTGACGCCAAGGCTGCAGCGTCATTTATTCCATCACCCACCATAGCTACTACTTTCTGATCCTTTTGTAGTCTGCTTACAAATTTATTTTTTTCATCTGGTTTGACTCCATAATATACCTGCATTCAACCATCTACCATGTTGACATTTTCATCTGTTTGAACATACTGAAAACAGGAGATCTTCTATGCATAGTGATAGTTGCATATCTTATCCTTCACAGAACACCTAGTTTCGCGACTATATGGCTCTCTCTACTGTAACTGGATTATCCATCTCGCATGAGCATTTTTAAAAGGGAAGGGAACAGGAAAATTTGATTCAAGTCATTCAACACATTTCTATGTAGTTAGGCATTATCAATTGTTGAATAAAAGGAAACAAACGCTAATTTCTATTAGCTATCATGTACTAATAGCTTAGCCCTAATTTCTATTAAACAATTCTCCATAAAGAGTCTATATTATGTACCAAAAATATAGTGAAACCAATCTAAATGAGCTAACCCTTTCACATCTCAGTGTAGTCTAAAAATTGGTGTACTATGGCCACATAATAAGCTGTACACCCTTTTAGGAACTGACAGGTACGGACTTGTACAATTCTTTCTTATCTTTTTTTTTGAAAAGGTAACATTGTGTATATTCATTGAACCAGTGCATGGGTTGCACTAAACCATATTTACCGCTTGTCAAAAAGTAAGAAAACTGAATCTGAATCCTAACAGGAACTTAGGATATCTATAATGGATTCAGTGTCCTCTAAATACATTTGCTTGCACCAAAAGCAAAAAAGCCTGATACAATTTAGTTTGATCTTTTGAAGATCACAACTCTTGCTCTCAAAACATCTAGCATTTCTTTCTTTCCAAAGAGTCCACCAAATACAGGCTGGATTCTTATCTTAATAGAAAGGTAATGAATGACTCAACTTACACATTCTGTGAGTAATGATGCCAGAGATCAAGGTCTTATATTATAAAGCTCATAAAAGATTCCTCCTATCAGTTTTAGCTAATTTGCTTTTACGATCTATGTTGTTCTCTTTAGAGCAGACGACACTTACTGTATCTCGCTATATCCTGTGGAAACATTAGCTCCACTTTGCAGCTTGTAACATACATTTAGGTACAAAGAACATCCCCTAACAAATTTGGAGGTTCTGGTCTTATAAGAGGTGAAACTGCTTACATTTTCCTTAGGGATGCCAACAACAGATGCAACGTACTCGGCAGCATTCTTTTTGTCACCAGACAGTAAATAAGTGCTAATCCCTTGTTTTGTCAACGATTCAACAACATGCCTTGCGTCTTCTCTGATTTGGTCCTCAACATAAATTAGACCAGCAAGGATGCCATCAACTCCCACATATACTACTGATTGGTTCTTAAAGTCATCAGATTCTTGGAACGGATTCTCAAGAACTCCATGCCTGCAGAATTTGTAGTAGTATCAAAACATGACTGTATTTAAGAAGGATATTTATTAACATTGTCCAACAGAAAAAGATAGTGGACTAAAAGCAGAAAGAAGAAACTACCTTTTGACCCACTCTAGTGTGCCAACAGAAATCCTTTTATTATCAATATACCCTACAGCACCAGATCCAGGCTCCTCCATGAATGTTCCATCCAAAACCTGCATGTACACAATTAAGAAATATGGAAAGCGTTCACACTAGCTATATATTGACAGTGGACACAACAAATATCTAAGCCCAACTATAACACTAGATTTAGTCAGATAACCAAGCAACACGAAATTAATCATGTCGTATTTTACTGCAGATAGCTTAAACTTTAGTGAGATGGTACATGCAATGCAAGTATGCAACATTGCATGATAGCAGTTCCGAGTCTCACTGCCATCCACAAACAAAATGGTGCCATAGTCGAAGAAAAGAAACCATGCCTGCACATGAGCTGGCTGTTGCAAACTTAACAAATAAATAGAACTTTTTATTTCTAACAACTTAAAGCTTAAATGATGTTCACACACAATTCAACAGATTCAAAGAAGATGTGTCAAGCGGCAAACCAAAACCTTGTTAATGAAAGAAAAAGGTATATTCAATTCCATTTGAATATTCTAACGAGGGAGCTCCTGTACACTCATTATTTCAAGTAACTAAATAATCTGTCCAATGTGCCAAATGTCGCTTCACTACTTATTGGTATATGCTTAGGACAACTCAATTTTTTCAACAGTTACTATTCCTTAAATGTAGTAACATATTTGTCCCTTCAGCAGCTTTGGAGTTCCATGAACAACACATCAATTTTTTGCCTAACTAATTAACTTCCAATTTTTTATTTTTTTTTGATAACCGAGAAATCCGTCTGTGTCCCGCCCTTTGGACCAATCACAGCCTTCTAAACTCGGTGGATAATGGGCCCGCCCCTCTACCCTTCTCCACTTAAATACCGGGCTTCGCTTTGCATGTTGTGGGGCTTGAACCTGCGACCTAAGCCACAAATCCTACACCTTTTGCCACTTGAGCTAGGCCTTGGGGGCCTAATTAACTTCCAATTTGCATGATTAAGTTACTGAACATTACAGATTTCAAGTCACCTGGCTTTGGATAAATAAAAATTGGGCCCATCACACTCCTCTTGTTACTAAAATTTCACATTACAATTGGAGTAACGATGAAAGAATTATGCATAATCATAAATTTTCAGAAACTGGTATGCCATATTGCTCCATTTCCCTCTCTGCAGCACTGGCAGACCTCTTACATCCTTTCCACTGATTTCTAAAATCACAATTTGGAGAACTGGACAAGTTTGATGCATAGTACAGATGGCAATACAGTCTTCAAGCCAAATTATCATTGCTTTGCCGATGTGTGAGCACGTTCATGCATGCGTAAGAGAAAGATAACATGGACAAATACTGTTAATATATCATGCAATTCAAACGGCTAAGATTCTTGAAGACAAAGTTCATGAGCTAAATTTGGATCTCGTTCCTATAAAGAAATAGGTAAACACTGAAAAAGGAGCACTGAACATGAGAAGTACCTTCAATTTTGGAGATTTTGCTGTCTGAGCAGCCTCTACAATTGCTTTTCCAATTGGATGATTGGTATTTGATTCAACTCCAGCAGCAAACTTCAAAATATCAACTTCTGACCACTGACAAGGTGAAGTCGAATCTTGTCTGTACCAAAACTTCGGTCATTATCTTCAATGAAAAATTACCATTGACACCTTTCCTTTTACTAGGTATCTGAATTTCACTTAATTTTAAACATTTTCCACAGTCCAAAATTCTGTTATCAAAGAAACAAAATCCAAAGATTGACAACTAATGTCTAACACCGAAACACAGAAAGCAACAGATGGGAGCAGTAAAAAGAAGATGACTAGCATAATTTAGAAAAGGAGAGGACAGAGAAAAAGAAGTGAACTAGAGCAAGAGATGACTTGGTGATGAAATATAAAGGTGGTTAAGTGCTAACTGGTTGATCTTATTCCATCATGCAGAATCATTCATGGTTTCCTATTTCTAGCATATCCATCATTCAAACAGTACACAACAAGTATATGGGAAGCAAAAGTTTACTGTCCCACATTGGTTTAGGGAATGGGTTGTTGTCTCCTTACTTACTCTTGGAAGCTCACCTCATGAGCTAGCTTTTGGTTGAGTTAGACACAAGGTCTATTTACTTAACATGGTATCATAACCAAACCCATCCTAATTTTTGGTTACCCAATATTGGGCCATGTTCTGTCGTCCATGCATAGATATCTAACTGTACGGAAAGGTGTTAAAACCTCATTGGTTTGAAGAATAGTTGGGGGAATGGAGTGTTGTCTCCTTATATAGTTTGGGCAATCCTCACCTCATGAGCTAGTTTTTGAGGTTGGATTAAGACCCAAGCTCGATTTCTTCAGAGAAAACAAATAGGAAATACAAACACTGGATACTTTCTTGTGGGTGTCCGTATATTATGAAGTCATAGAGAAGGTAAGAGACTTGGGAATTAACACAGCAGATAGTGTATTCTTCAAACAAAGTCAATTCATTAATAAGTTTTTATTTTATGATAACAACGTATTATTAAAAGAAAATGCTATAACAAAAAATCAGTTTCCTTATTTGTTATAGCCCAAAAGTGGACATGCAATATAGATGTGATTGACCTCTGCAATGCAAGCAAACTCACAGAAGTCTTCCTGAACAATAAATTCAAGGACTTCCATTATTTGGTCTTCCATATTTCAATCACTATTCATTCTTTCCTGATATTGTTGTCTATTAAGTTTTTTAACGTGCCTTGACAGGAAGTACTTTTTTTTTGGAAACTGGTAACTTGCCTTGATAGGAAGTACTTTAATCAGAGAATAGTCGAATCTACTGGATAAAGAATGCAAGGATGGAATTATGGAAACTGATAAGTTACTCCTTTCATCCTAATACGATAGTCTAAGTTTGCACGAAGTGAAAGAATTAAAATGTGAATCGTTACGTATATGTTAGAAAACACACTGCCCTTACTTCTTATGAATAGGAAAGAAAAAATTGTATTTAAAGAGTTCATCAAACAAATTTGTGTTTAACAAGTTAAAATGGGTTTCATATATTTTTTACGTCAAATAGAATGTATCAATACTTCCCTTTTTATTGAAGTAGATCAACAAATCCTTTTAAGAAAGTGGTTTGCATTTTGGAACGCCTAATATAGCCAGGAGTGAGGTAGTATAAATACACTAAAAGAATGCACTCAACCTTGCATCTGCATCTTCTTGATGGCCTTGACCTTGAGACTCAACTTTGGTCACAATTGGTCTACCAATAGTCAGTGTCCCAGTCTTATCAAACACAATTGTATTCACTGTTGAGAATCTTTCTAGGACACTTCCACCACGCAAAAGCAAGCCTTTAGTGGCACCAAGTGAGGTTCCAACCTTTACACAAAAATGTCCAGATTATTAGTAGTGCATCAAGTGTCAGGACCATGCCTGGATTTAAGATGACAGTAGAATACGATATCTATATTTCTTTACCATCACTGCAGTAGGAGTGGCAAGACCAAGTGCACATGGACAGGCAATAACCTGCAACCACAACCAGAAGCCAATTACTCAAAGCAAAGAGAGAAAAATATAACCATGGAAATAGAAGCATGCCTTGCCACATAATGCAAAAAGAGCATGAAATTAAAAACACTACGGAAAGAGCAGTAGCGGAGAGTTAAAAAGATTTTACAAAAGGATTACTCAATCAGATTAAAAAAATTATCTCGTGGGACCTTAGGGTGATTATAGAAATCAACTCAGTACATACGGGTTTATATACTAACGTACCAGCACAGTACATGAGAGCTGCAATGCTAGCGAAACAACACTTCCATGATAAAGGGAAGGAGGCAGAATGCGAGCACCAAAAAGGTTCCAGAAAATAAATGTGGCAGCGGAAAGTGTCATTACCCCATAGGTAAAATGCCCAGCAACCTAGTAAATAGAAGCAAGTAAGCTGTCTTCAGGACAAGCATACAAATCAAATTCCTTTTGCAAACAATATTAGACAGTCATTTGGGTGAACCATGTAAGCCTCCAACTGCCAAATATTGTATACTTAAGGAGGAAACATATTTAAAATGGAAACCTTGTCAGCCAACCGCTGCACGGGAGCTTCTCTACTCTGTGCTTCCTCTACTAATCTAACAATGTCCCCAATTGCAGTTTCACCACCTGGTCGTCGCACTTCAACAGTAAGTGTTCCATTAAGGTTTATACTTCCTGCTGCAACTTCGGCCTAATTCATAAAAATAACCTATCATGATATTATTCTAATTGAAGAAGAGAAATCAGATGGAACTTTAAACTGGATATCTGTCCAACCATAAAGCAAATGTTTAACAAAGGAAAGCAGGAGGTGATATGAGAAGATAGGTTGACTACCCCAGGTAATTTAGTGACAGGTAACGGCTCTCCAGTAAAACTTGATTCATCAACTGTGCTTCTACCGGCTCTGACAATTCCATCAGCTGGAACACGGTCCTGGATTTCAATTAACAGTAAATTCAACTACTATTGGTTGCTATTTCTGATCATAACATTTCTACAGATCAAATGTTGTGCATTTATTTTACACTTGTAGATAACAGAAGAGGGAGATTGACACAGCTGATTCAAGTAAGAACAGTCCCAGCTCCACAGGAAACAGATTCAGGTAAACCGAATAAGGTAAATGCAATGTAAAGACAAAGCACAGCTTACTTACCCCAGGTAAAACAATGATCTCATCTCCGACTGACAGACTGTTAGAAGGAACTTCAACAGTGGAGCTCAATTCCCCTGAATCTCCACTGACTACAAGTCTTGCTTTAGACGGCAAGACGTTGAGAAGGCCTGTCATGTCACTTGTGGCTTTAATTTTAGCTCTCTGCTCAAGGTTTCTTCCCAGCAAGACAAAAGCAATCAACATAACAGGTTCCTCGAAGAATGTTTTCCAACCCTACAGGAAAGGTCATTAGATGAATGCTAGCTGCAGGTATTACTGATCAAAGCTGACAATAATCTCTCTGAACTATTGGGAAGCAATGCAGTACTGTACTACAGAAAAGTTCTTGTTTAAAAAAATGGTACGTATTACTGTAATACAGCAAAGTCATTACTATCTTTAGGGACAGAGAAAAGCTCCTAAAGCTCCAACTGAAGAATACAAGGGATTCTTAATTGTAAAGATGTGGATGCACTTTCTTTTTATATGGAGTAGGCACTTAATAGAAGATGCTTGCTTCTAAAGCTTATTGATTAATACCTATTTTTATGGATTACCCCATCTTTTCTAAATAAACAGACGGCGGAGCCTCAACAAACAATAAAACATTGTTACACCGAAAGCCTCAAGGCACTTTGAATAAGGTCAGTCAGAGCCTCCTCGTTTTACTGTCAACTATGTTCCCACATAAATTCTGGTAACATTCAGCTTTGTCTTAGCAAGGATGTTATTACCATCTAGAAATTATCCTATTTGATATTATGTAGTTACATTATAGACATAAAATTCAGTAGGTGAAGCAAATATGAAGCCAGTACAGAACAATACAAGAGAGCACAATGCATCTGTAACTGAAGCAACAACAATATTCCCAGTGTAATCCCAAAAATTGGGGTCTGGGGAGGGTCAAGTGTAGGCAGGCCTTACCACTACCTTGGAGGTAGAGAGACTGTTTCCAATAGACCCTCAGCTCAAGGAAAAACAGTCCAACTCCAAAGCAATGCATCTGTTACTGAAGCATGCTAGTAAACCTTATATACCACATCTTACCTTTACCATTTCCTTTGCATGAACATATTGGGGGCATGCCAGTGGCTTTAGGTTCAGATTTAAGTTTTAGGGGTTTGTTTAACTTTATCTGCTATTTAAAATATTGGTGAATTCATTATGTTTAACAGTCAAAGGGCTTCTGGATGAATGAAGATATTCTAATACTCAAGTATTTTGCCCAAGCAGGCAATCCCGGCAGAACCTGATCACATGATGTGTATGCCTCAAGTCTTTAGATGAAGCATTTATTCACCAGAACAAAGTACAAGATACTGGTAAATAGAGTTACCAGCTTTGGTATTAAGGCTGCCATTGAGCTCACAGCAAATGATGACAAGGCCCCAAGACCAACTAATGTATTCATGTTTGGTGATCCTTTAATTAGGCTTTTCAGACCATCAATAATAAGTTGTCGACCAGGTACAAGCAACGTGAACAGAGATAGAGTCATATGGAAACCCGTGGAATGAATTGCATGGATCCATGAAGCCTTAGCTCCAAGGAAATGAGAGAGATGCCCGACAAGGCACACTCCACATAAAGCCCACGAGACGGCAAGCGCACGACCTGTTAAAAATTTAGGTTATTAATGGCATGTAGCTACATGCTGATCAACAAAGTCCCATACATGTGAGATCTTAGAAAATGGATAGAAGGGGAGCTCCTAAGTAAGGCATGTACCACTTTCTTTCAACTGAATACGCTTTGCATTCATCTTCTTCTCAAATATTTCAAAGTAGTTTTCCCTTCTGGAATCTGCATTAAATTAGATCCATGTCACGCTGATACAAATGGAAACACTTCAAACAAGAAGGTGATATGCAATCAGATAAAGAAGGAAGATATCAATACTGATGTTATTCCCTGGAATTTATGATACTTTATAGGGGATAACAACAAAAATTTATCAAATCAGTTCTAGTTGTTCTAGGACATAAACGAAGTGTTGGGACAACTGGGAAACTCAACCAAAAGCATCAAAACAAGATTTTTTTCCTAACACAACCGAACAAGTGTAGTCAGATTGAGTCTACACAACCACAAACAATGGTGTTGCACAAATCAATTCATTCAGGAAGTGTTTATCAGCAATCATGTCACAACTGCATCACTATTCCTTTACACATGCAAACCATTTCAATAATCATTTCACGCACCTTGAATTTGATTAGGCAGGAGGCAAGGGGACACAAGTGAAGGTAATTATTTCTCCAAGATTATACTTCTGAGTTGAAAAGATTTTGAAATGAAGTAAATGACTGGGCACTGAAAAGTAAATCCAGGAAAATATTCAGAAGTGCACCCACTTAAACTACTTCCCTCTATTTTGATCATCATGAGTTGTCTAAAACTTGTCCTTTTCACCACAAACTTTATGTTCCAACAATTACCTAATGCAATCTACTTCAGTCGCAAGAATCGCCTCAAAGTTTCTTTTGATCATTCTGCCTTCCTTCCTTTTATGTGGATCAAGTCTAATTGAGGGAGTGCCTTTAACCTAATGGGTTGTTTTTCCACAGCAGCTAAAGTTAACTAATAAAACATTAGACATCATATGTTTTCTTTACAAGGTAAATAATTTTATTACTATGGGATAACTTCCATATACAAGCAGTTAACCTTTAAAGGAAAAGAACCTACACATGAATAGACTTAATAAGTGATTGACAACATGAATAGAGGATTACTTAATAAGTTAAACAATACACATACGACATACTAAATGGAGTGGAAGTGTGACAATAATCAATGTCAAAAGATTAAGATGCTTCCACAGTTATAGTTTATGAGATTAAAGGTTCAGCCTAGTTTTGAAATTATTATATGTATCACTTTTGTCTTTTGGTTCAGATACTCTTTTGAGAAGGAGTTTTGGTTCAGATACTTTCAGATGAAAACTGAAATTAGTTTCTTAGTTAATGATGTGGCTAGTGAATTGATTGAGCCATCTGCTATCAATTGATGAACCTTAGCTACAAGCAGTTGTATTTGATGAAGAATCTGAAACTATGGCAGGAATGGAATGCTCCCCAGATGCAAAGAAACATGAGTAGAAGGCTAGCAGCAAGTTTTTACATGAACTCTGCAAGTTCTGACTTTTTGCTTAGAGCTTAAGCATATGCAAGGTGCGACTGGAGTAATGAAGTAACCGGCTAGCCTTTTGAAAAAAATTGATGCGAATATATGGATCTGCTATTTTGTGCAGATTCTTTGTTTTACATGATTTGCTATCTCATAGCAATACAACCCAAATTGAAGGCAGAGTTTTGTGTCCAGGAAAAAGATACAATTAGAAGGGAGACTGGAAAGGTTGACCAAATTAAGTAATGTCTAACGACTAGAGAAGAAAACACATTACATCATCAAAGTAAAATTTTGAAGTTCACCAAAGTTTTCCCGCTAACAAGTTAAATAATCTTGTCACAACAGAAATTTCACAACAGTTGCAAATTTCACCATAATATCAGATTGCAGAATCTAAAAGATCCCCTTTTCATAGTAAATGGGAAAGATACAAGGAAGGACTCAACTGGCACATCCTTAAAGTTAATGTCTTCACCGGCCTGAACTACTACAGTAAACTTTTATGGAATTATAGGTCCTATTAACTAATAACATTTATAAACTTGTCTCAGTACAATAATTCAAAATGCATGAGCCTCCTCGTAGAAATTCCTCCCTTCAACATATCCACCAATTCTTGCCGCTGAAACTCTCACCTATAGATGAAAAGGACCTTGTTGTCAAAATCAAAATCATTATTTTGACCTAATATGTTCTAATTTCATCAAATACTGGGAGAAGTGACTAAGAGGTGCTGCTGAGAAGGGTTTTAGTCAATATAATAGGGACATACCATGAAGGACAATGGTTGCTCATTTCAAGAAAGCTTTTGCATTTCATGATGGAAATTCCCCTTCAATGGCTCCCTCACCTGTCAATTACCCACCAAGCTTCACATAAGTAACAAAAACCCTAAGTGTATTGCACTCTCTGATCTGCTTGAAATTTAAGAGGTGCTAATGGACCAAAATAAGTATACTATTAGTTAAATTCCTACTCTTAAGACAAAAAACAATATCATTCAACCCCGGAAGAAAAAGGAAGAGGAAGGACAGAGGATGGGTTTCGGTTGTATTTTTAGTTCATAGCTTATTCCCTTCCTTTTAATCAACAACAAGATACCCAGTGGGATCCCACAAGTGGGTATTCCCTTCCTTTTAATCAATAGTGTGAAACTATGACTCACCTTAAACGAATAATAAACAGGGAAACAATGTCTGGCAGCTCTTAAATTGCTCTACAAAAATAAGGCCAGGGGATCAAGTTACGTTCTTGTATCAACCGTCTGGTGACCTAATCAAAACTAACAAATCTGGGGAACCTTTAGATGGTAGAAAGACTAAGCACCAAACAGACATTGCGAATTTGCAACTGGTCTTGAAAAATCTTCAACAAGCACACAACTGTTGAAGATGTAAAAATTCCTGAATCTTCTATGAGCCATCTATTTCTTTAGTATAGCACCTTGTCCGACATTACACCTATAGTTCACTGCTAGTAGTGCAAGCATATTCAACATTTGGAAATTTTCAACAAAATCGTTATGTTAATTGCTAATGATACAATAGTATAAAATAATGGTAATATTGGAAGCAAATGCTAACCTCGAACGTTAGATTTGAACCCACAGGTACTCAAATGCTTTGCAAGAGCCTCCCCTAACTGCTTTTGCCAATTTGGCACAACCTTTGCGTCAGATACTGGCCACACTATTGCTGTCTCCGTCGTAAGATTTACAGTAGCAGAAGAAACTTGTGGCTGTTGATACAGAACTTCATAATGTCAAGTGAAAAAATACTAACAAATAAAAGAGACAAAAAGCATGTGCACTAGGAATACAAGTAATAGAAGAAAAGGCCATATAAATGAACCCAAATCTGTAAATTATGTAATTTATGCACAGCCAAAAAATAATAGAGAATTGTACAGTTCTCAGGGTAGTTTCTTTTCCACTCTAAACTACTAGAGAATCTCCACATGAAGAGAATATATTCTGGGCTTATGATAGCTAATCGTGTCTTCGACTAAAGAATCCAACTGTCTAGGAATGTTTCATGTGATCCGAATCAGAGGCCTATTCAGACTTCTAACCACAGTACCCACCACTCCTTCGTTAAAATGCATACGGATTTGATTTGTAAGAATGTGTGTGTAGGAATTTTATTTAAACTATATAGAGAGAGTTTGAGTCTACTGATGTGGATACACCCACTGTTGGAAACATTAAACAATCCAGGACAAGTAAGACGACGGTATATTTTAGCTTTGCCCTTCACGACTGAGAGCTAATAATCATGTTGATACAGTTAACCATTTTCACATGATTTACAGAATAAAAAAGTTCAACATAAGAAGAGAAATAGCTTCGCCTTCAGTTCCTAATAGAAACCTTGTAATGAGTCTACTGCTATATATTCTGGCCTACAGCATAAACATGAGATGCTTAATTGAAAAGAAGAACATGAGTTGAAACCCTTCGGGGTGGCCCAGTGGTTTGGGCTTGGGACTTCCATGTTGGAGGTCTCAAGTTCGAAACCCCTTGCCAGCGAAAGTAAGGGGTTTGCTTCTGGGTCGAGCTCGTCGCACCGGGCTTGCCTAGTGCGGGTTACCTCTCCTATGTGGTTTGCGAGCTATTGCATAGGTACGGGGTTTTACCCTGTGCGCACCCAAAGGGTAGCGGCTGCGGGTTTCCCTTGTCGTAAAAAAGAAAAAGAAAAAAAAAGAACATGAGTTGGAAGTACATTGAATACTTACTTGACTTTCTAAAATTCTCTTCACGCTCGATGCACAGCCACCGCATGTCATTCCCTAAAAATGTGCAGACAAATTTGTGGAATATTCAAAGGTCCGTAACTACAGAAATTGCATTATCCATAGAGCAAGTGGAGAAATAAAACCTGAGCAACTTACGGTAACATCTAGGATAATGACATCAGAGGACAAAGCAGATATATCTTCACCCGTTTCAGCAACAACACTAGGATTTTCCTTACCACCGTCCGTCGCACCATCTCCGTTGCCACCGCCACCGCCGCCATTACCTCCGGGGTTATCATTTCCTCCACCACTAGCTGCAAAAGAAGCTGCGGAACCAGAAACACTCCGCAAGTCCTTCCGAACCGGGCGCAAATTCGCCGCTGCCAAACTTCTCGACAGAGAAACTGACCCGAACCGGTTCAGACCTCGAACCTCACCGTTACATACAGCTCGAAGATGGAACCGAGCGAGTTGACTCATCAGTACAAACTGAGTTGACCTAGTAGAAAAATGGCGGTGGAACTGAGAAATTAAAGGACTGCAATTGCAATTGACAGTTCTGGATGCTGCCAAACGAGAAATTGCCGCCGGTGATGTCAGTAGTGAAGACTCCATTGCAGATCTTCGACTGATCTACCAGCAAAAACTTTTTTCTGCAGTACCGTAATGGGAAATTGGGATTACTTGGCAGTAGTATGGCTATGGCTCTATCACCGTTTACTGGATCATCATTTATTCTCTTCGGATTATGTATGAAGTAGTAGCTGAGCGGGATTGAAAGCGTAGTAAACGTGCTTAGGGGTAAATAAGTAATTTAGCGATTTGTTTAATTAATTACGGGGTAGGTAACCTTCGAGTATTGTTGATCACGTGTAAGAAACCCACCTACTACTTCTCTATTCCGAAAAGTAAAAATTACCAGAATTTTCGTTCTAGAAGGCGACTGGTAGGAATGGTTTGGTTTGAATTTAAGTTATGATGTTATATGATGAGATAAGTTGTGATAATATTAATTAAGTCTAATTTATTGGTGATTTTCTAAAGTTGATATTAACTTTCAGTTAGACACTTGGCTTAGTTTATTTTAGATACCTTATGTCATATTTTTGGTGTGTCAATTTGACACATTTTTTATAATCAACCAAATATGTAAGACGTGTGTAACACACACGCTGATGATATGTCAAAATAACGAATTAAACAAAGACATGTGACATATATATTGAAAATAATTTTTAAATAATAAATTTTGAGTATAAAAAAAAAGGCCAATGACTTAATGACACGTGGCAACTTTTGTCCAAATAATTTTAAAAAAATAAATTGACTCTATTTTATTTAAATTTTATATTTCTTACCTTCTTTTTTTTAAAAGAAGAAAAGTTTTATATATTCAGAAATTTGATGCAACCATATTCGATCTTCTGCAAATGTAACGAGTAGGGACTTATTCCGATCAAGGGAAATAAGGATGCCACACTTGTGGATTTAGTTAGTGTTATCAGCGGTATAGACCAGGATTTGATTAATTTTCTTGGACTTAGCTTTGGTTTATTTGCTGGATTCCAATTGTTTTGCTTACTGATCAGTTAAGTTTCCGAAGACTTGACTACAGAGTCAAAAGTCTACGAAAATGATTTATCAATTGTTAGTATATTATAATGTTTCTGAAGACCAGAAACAGAGCACGAAACTACCACTTGATCAGTTCAGTTGCAACTTTTTTTTGTGTACCCCAATCTTTGTTGTTTTTTGGTAAGTGCCACCAACCGAATATTCATTAAATAAATTATTTCTAGGTAAACCATGTTTTAATATCCCTGTTAATTTGTTGTGTTTCTTCCTTATGATTCAAACAATAGCCTATGCCGTTTGAAGTTTGGGGTCGTGTGCTCTGGTTAGTGATCATAACTTCTATGTCCAGTGCTTTGTATTTTCCATTTTCTCCACCATGGATATTTCTTAGTATTAATATATGTTCATGTTTTGCAGCAGTATAATTTTTTGATCTTGAAAAATGTCTGCAAATAGATTCATGCTTGAAGGTCCTTCTTACCAGGTTTTATTGTTACTGTATTTGATAACTGCTTCTTAATGTCAATTAATAGGCTAGTAAGAAAATTTTGATTGTAAATCCATATATACTAGCTTTAATCTTCGTGAGTGTTACATATCTTGCAATTTAAACTGGTAGTCAGGGGCAGATTTAGAGGGTTTATAAGGTATTTTTTTTTTATGTATATAAATAATTTTTGAATCCCTTGAATATAGATATAGCTTAAGTTCCAAGTTCAAATCAAAATTTTCTTTTGATTCACCAACATGTTAATTATCTGACATAAATAAGCTTAGGGACCATTTATTATTTTTGCCATGTGGCTTTAGCTACATCAAGATCTGATTAAAAATCTGTTCTTTAGCCTTTTAAGAAGCAACTATTCATTCACACTAGTACATGATGAGATCGATTTTCTCATGATTTTCTATATCAAGGGGAAATTTGTCACTTTTTCTTGAGATGTTGTAAAGAAAACGGAAATTTTTAAGTTTTTGCCAATTCATTTCCTTAACACACAATTAATCCATTTGTAGAACTTGAATTCAGGATCAATTCTCAGAAGACGAGGATGAGGATGTGGTTCGTGCTATTGAACTCTCTCTTCAAGAATCAAAGGGAAAAGACATATATATAGGTAGTAAGCCAGCAAGGGTCATTAGTAATGTTGCCTTTTCATCTCACCTTTTTAAGTTCAATGTTGTCCTAGTAAGAAGTTTGTATTTTCACCTCTAGCCAATAATTTTCAAGATTTTGGAGCTTCCCTGAGCCAGTAGTCTCATATATAGATTTAGTCATTTATTGTCAGATTTGGAGTTTCACCAGAATGATGAAGTAGAAATACTTGCACAAGTGCTGGAAGAAAGTACATTATCTTCTGCAGATTTGAGGTAAATATGGCCTGTGGTATCAAAATTCTCATTCCCTTACAAATTCCTTCATATTAGTTAGACTTACTGTTATAATGAGAAATGAATATTTCCGTATTGGGAGAAGGTTAGGATTCGCATAGACTTGGTTATCTGATATAGTTTCGACAAAAGCTAGAAAATAATGAGACCATTATATGAATTTTACTCTTCATCAACCACTGTGCTACTCCTTAGCTGCTCCAATAATGAACCTGTGAAGATGTTAAGTCTAATCAATGAAGTGCTCAAGATCTGAATGTATATCTGTCACTGCATATTTATTTTTTTAAGTTGTCTTTGGTATGGAGGAAGCCATTTTCTGGGAAATATTTTCTGTGAACTGACCTAGTTTACGGAAGATGTTTTCCAGTGTTTGTCTACTGAAAAGAACGCTGATTCAAGGTCAGTCTTATTAGCAAAACGGATACTTCAACCTGCTGAAAAGATGCAATATTCCATCAAGTTCATGATATATTGTCTAGTTTCCTTTAGATTGCTGGAGGATCATGTCCCCTCTATGGGCACGTGCAACGAAAAAGAATTACTGTTTCATACAGTAGTTCATCTTTTTTAACAGAGTTAAAAAATAGAATTACTGCTTTGTATAGTAATTTATCTTTGTACATAGTTACTCTATTTCTTATATCTATTTACCTCCCTTTGTCTGCAAGCTGATTAAGTTTAAGACAGATATCTGTTTACTTAAGCTTTACATCATTACAGCACCAGCACTGAAGGCAGCGAACTGAAATGGTGGAAACTATTCAAGGAGTTTAATCCATCTGTTCATACATCAAAGTAAGTGCAACACAATTCAAGTGTACGTTAGTACGGAAGTACTTATAATTCGGTCTTAATTATCTATGTGAAGAGAACAAAATCACACTTATATTTGTTGATAAAGCTAATTCTCTACATATCAAAACTAATTCTCCTAATAACTAAATCCTTGAGAAGGTTGTTTTTCAATTTTAGAAATACTAGCAAGCAGTAGTATGAGAAAGTAAAAGCAGTACTTAATGATTAATTCACTCTATTACTATCTTTTTCTTTCCAGGTTTCAATACCATTATGTCATTCTGAAGTATCTTTTAGCTTGCTACTTTCTTCTTGCATTCCATTTAATCTAATTGGCATTGGTATGCTTTTGTGATTTTGTAGGGGCACTTCTTGGTGGAGAAAGAGTAGCAAGCGGTGCAATACTCTTGTTTGTGATGTATGCGAGGAACAAGTATGTGTTCCTTTTTCTCAAATCTGTTTCCCTTTTTGCACTTTGTAATCAGTCCTTAGTGTATCCTTGTAAACTGTGAAGATGATTACAAAATATCTGAATGAGTTAACTGATGCTTCTATTATGTTTGATTATTACCTTTTAATATCATAAATCTTGGTACAGATAAGCTCGGAGTGGTTAAGGTGTACCTACTGGGGAGAGACTGTCTGTAAAAAGCATATATCAGATGGAACTCCCTGCTGCTGTGCCTGTTCTAGATTTAAGGTTTGTAAACACCTTATATATATATATATATATATATTATTCGGTTGAAGATGTTCCTGATTGAATCTATGGTCAGTAATAAAATGAAGTAATGGATCAACAGACAGGAAATGAGGTGATATTAAGTAATTAGTTCAGTATATCCCCTAGCATGTTTCAAAAACTGGGCTGAATACTGACCTCTCAATAATAGATGTCAAGTTAATCCTTTAAATTTCTTACAGTTGCTCAACTTATAACATGATAACTGAGAACTTACTCACCTGTTTGCAGATAGGAGACGTGAAGTATATCACTCTGAGTGATGGTCGACAACTTTGCCCTGATTGTCGTTATACAGCAGTGATGGATCCTGAAGACTGTAAGCCCCTTCTTGACGAAGTTCACAGATTTTTCAAAGGATTAAACATGAAAATCAGATATTACATTCCAATTCTGCTAGTTGACCAAGAAGAGATAATCAGAATCCATAAAAAGGTGTGTAGAACATATGCCAACATTGGCAAGGTGAATTTATTTTTACTTTCATATTTGTTGTAGTGATAGCATTTCGTTGATTTCATAGAGCATACTTGGCTCGACGATTTATGAGAAATTTGAACTGGACGCGGTAAATTATGTGAGTATATCTGTTTCTATTATAGATTTCTGTTAGATGGGTTGATATCTTCTGCAATATAATATACCAGTTTATACATTTTTATGGTTCCCAGTCTGGTGGATAAAAAATTTAAGCTTAATGAGTTCAGATTATTATATATTGCATCCGCCTCCGTACACAATGATCTACTCTCTCATTTTGCATTAAATTCACTTACGCTAGGTTTCAAAATCAATACAAAGGGGTGAAAATGTTGAAGTGGTGAAAGAAGTAGAACAACTGCCTCCAGGACACAAAGTGAGAGCAGTGCTGCTTTTATACGGCTTTCCAAAGTAAGCTTCTTCTAAACTTCTATACTTTCACATAAGTTGTTCTTCTGATGGATTTCGTTATAGAACTCCAAGCAATTTTCATTTAGTAATTTTTATGAGTAAATTGGAAAATTTATCTCATTCTATTTATCTAGTTATAGAATACTTAGTATCACCATGAAGAAGATAAACTGATCTAGAATAGTAGAAATCTTAATCATTTAGCATTAAAGACTGAATATTTCCTGATTCACAGAGAAAAATCTGCATAACTAACCACCGTTTCCAGCTATTGTTTTTCCCCAAGGATTGGTTACTCTTCCCATGAGTCACCTAAATTGAGACATTAAGGAAATATTGAATGGTGATGAGTGGGGGTTGCAGATGTTGCTGTCCATATTCTACCATTAGTGGTCTGATTTTCTTGACTTAGGTGGAAGTTAAGAATTCTCTTTAATTTGCATTTCAGTTTTAGAAGAATGTGTAACAATTTCCCTTCTTAAAGTTTATGTATGCACTAATGCTCTCTGGAAACAGGTTGTTCATCGGATCAACTTTGGCTCATGAACTGATGCATGCTTGGATGCGCGTTCAAGGTAGTTTCCAGCTTTTTACTATTGATGCATGTTGCTTTTTTCTTTGTTCAAAGTAAAAAGAATTTGAACTTTATACACTTCACTAACAATGTATAGAGATTTTAAACACCATCAGATTAAGTTGAACTACAAAGCTAGATAAGTAAAAATAATAATTTAGAGTGTCAGTGTTTATCACTTAAATCCAACTAAAACATTTCCTCTCATATTTATAGGCTATAGAGGACTGGCCCTAAACATTGCAGAAGGTCTTTCCCAGGTTATGGCTCACAAGTGGCTAGAATGGCAATCTTTCACCGGCAATGACTACATGAAGGGTACAAGTGAAAAAGCTCAGTTCTTGAGAAATTTGAAAGAATTTATGAAAGATGGAATAGAGAGAAGATATTCTGAGGCATATGGTCATGGATTTAGAGAAGCAAAATGGGCAGTTGAACGTTATGGTTTAAGATACACACTCAAGCATATAGCTCGTAAGGGCAAGTTACCTGAATGACTTACTTCAGCAAAATGGGCAGTTGAACGTTATGGTTTAAGATGCACACTCAAATGGGCAGTTGAATGACATAAATAGTCACTTAACTATATGAGTAAGTCTAAAATGGTCCCTTAACTATACACTTAACGGATTTAGTCATTTAACTATTCAAAAACTTATCAGCTTTGGTTCCTTAACTATACACACCGGTTTTAGTCCCTTAACTATAAACTTATCAATTTTAGTTCTCTAAGTATTCAAAAACTTATCAGGTTTGGTCTTTGTCCATTTTTTAATATAAATAGCTTCGGTTTATATTAATGGAATTCATGCCTCTAGAAATTAAATCATTTAGCAACTTTTTATGTTGTTTCTCTCTCTCCGCTACTTTATCTTCAAAATAACCTTATGCGAAGAACTTTAAGCTCAACGATTTAAAATAAAATATCACGATGAAAGAAAATATAAGTCATATTTTTATTCAACAGAGGATAAAATGAAGCATATTATTGTTACTAATGACTTTAATATGCAAAATTTTATTATAAAAAGAAAAAAATTATTACCCGTGAAATTCAAAGTTTGTACTCCAACAACTTCATTGTACAAAATTTGTTTAATTTTTTAGAAATTGAAATTTATAGAATGGTAGATTTGCAATTTTTTTAAATAGATCAATTTTATTTTACGTAAAGAAATTTGAGTAAATTAAATAAAATCCGCACTGATTAGCATATTCAAGTGCGGATTCAAGTCATTAACAATAATTATATGCTTAATTTTATCCTCCATTAAATAAAATTAGGACTTACATCTTCTTTCCTCATTAATTTTATTTTTGAATCGTTGACGTTATTGTTCTTTTCATAATAGTAGTTTGAAGAAAAAAGGACGGGGATAGAGAAACAACTTAAAAAATGGGTTAAAGAATTAATTTTATGAAGATTTCAGTTAATATAAACCTAAGCTATTTGTATTAAAAAAATGGACAAAGACCAAACCTGATAAGTTTTTTAAAACTTAAAGGACTAAAATCGGTAAGTTTATAGTTAAGGGACTAAAACTGATAAGTGTATAGTTAAGGGACCAAAGCTGACAAGTTTTTGAATAGTTAAAAGACTAAATCCGTTAAGTGTATAGTTAAAGGACCATTTTAGACCTACTCCTATAGTTAAGAGACTATTTATGTCATTTTCCCGTTTAAGATACACACTCAAAAGCATATACAACTCGAAAGGGCAAGTTACTTGAATGACTTGCTTGGGGGAGCATATGACTCGAAAGGGCAAGTTACCTGAATGACTTGCTTGGGGAGCATATAGCTCGAAAGGGCAAGTTACCTGAATGACTTGCTTGGGGAGAGAATCACAATGTGGGAAATTGAACCCTCACCAACAAAGTGAGAGTTCAGATAGTCAACCAACTAAGCTACTAAGATTCTCCTAAATAACTTACTTCTCCCGGTGACATTATTAATTTTTGTGTTAATTCATTCATCATTGGGATGAAACTGATGGTTTTTGGACAAACATTTCTGTGAAAAACTTGTAAATTTTTGTAATTTACTTTTGTGACTCCAAATTGAGGCCCTGAAATTACATGGGTAACACAAATAGTACATAGGGATAGCCACTTATTTTTCTTACAACTTTCTTGACTTTTAATATCACATTACTTGCTATTTGGATTTTAATCTTCACTTAAAAAAAGTAAATCAGAACAATCTTTGATTTGCTAACATTATTACCAATTTTTAATATATATTTTTACATAAAGAATATTTTATATTTACTAACTAAACACCAAAAGATAAACTTCGTTTATTTTTCTTTTTGTCTATTGTTAAGTTGTCATTATTATCATTATATTAGTGAGGGGGGGACTCTTTTTTTGTCTTTCCATTAGTCCTTATGTTGTCATTATCATTTTATTTATTGGTCAGCCAACCCAAAAATCGAGGCCTTTTTTCCCATTTGTTGGCTGTAGTTTTTCTCAAAGTCACATTTTTCTACTAACGGGACCTTTACTTTCTGGAAATTCCTTCACAATTTCTCCATTAGATTCTTCAACATCACATTGACTTTTTGGCTCTACAAGCTATTCGACGAAAACTTGGATTATTTGTCGAATTCTATTAATACAGATTATCTATTAAGTTATTTCAAGAAAAAACAAATTTGACGGTAAATGGATAGCAAAACCTAATTAATAAAAATTATACAAACTAAACAAGTGAAATATCATCTCAAATGGTATAACCAAACACCAGCATTGGTACAATGTTACTAAAGGTAAAAAAAACGAAAAGAAGAATGTATTAGCTAGTTTTACGTGCACAAATAAGTATAGTCCTGATCTGTGGCAGATTCAATTTTTTTTGTATCAGCTTAAATATTTTTAGCTCGGGTATTACTATATAGTCCTGTTCGTCGGATTCGCATTCCTGTTGGTCGGCGGCAATTGCGTTAAGATGTTAAAAGATGAAGCTCAATTTCAACATTAGAAACCACTTTTAACGAATCTGGACTCTTTCTAAATTCTAAGTGTATGTTGATGTTTTTTATTTTTCGACATGTTTTTTTGTCAACCTAAACTCTTGATTCTTTGTATTGTTTAGAAGATTTGTCCTTCTTTTGAGTGTACAAAGAAAAAGAATGAAGATGATGAGAGATAAATATTTGTTTCTTCTTTTGAATGTACAAAGAAAAAGAATGATAATGGTGAGAGAGAAAGATCTACCATTTGAGTAAAGGTTGAACGGGGGTGGAGGTAAAGAACGTGTTAGTGGAGGTGAGTGGTTGATGTGTGAACAGTAAAAAATCCCTAAAAAGGTATAATATTATGCGTGAAAGGTAAATAAATCCCTAAAAAAGTGTAATAGATAATTACCATTGATTCTCTCTTATTAATTTTATTTATCAAACCTATTAATTAAATTATAATTATAAAAGACTAATTAATTAATAAAGTGAAATTAATTGAATTATAAATAAAAAATGATCTGTTATAACTTGCAATTAAAATGTTATAAGTACTAATATTTTAAAAGTAGATCTAAAACATGTAATATTACTCCTTAAATAGATGTGTGGGGTGATTTTTCCTTGAATAGGTGGTCAGATAATATATTTTAATAAACTAGTAAAATTATCCGCGTTTCGCACGGGAATTTAATATCATGGAATTTATAAAATAATACTTAAAATCTATCAGTCGTTAAAACTAAAACACTATATTATCTTACATACAATTACGTAGTAACAAACATTAATAATGTAAAAGGAAATAAAAATTATTACATCTTATCATGTATCCTTAATAACATAAGTACAAATTAATGACGGTAAAAATACATATCAGAATCTGTAACATAAGCAATGGTATCAGTGAGCCACTCAACATGAGCAAAGTAAAGTACACAAATATTTGATTGTGAAGAAGAAGAAGAAGTTCAGAATTTTTTCGTTGTTTTAAAATGAGAGGGAGTTCGTCTATTTATAGACAACAAAGGGTAGTGTGAACAAATATTTATTGTGACTTATCGGAAAGGTTACAACTATTTGGAAAAGTTGCAACCCTTCAAAAAGGTCACAACCTTTCATAAAAGTCACAACTTTTCATAAAAGTCGCAACTCTTCATTAAAGTCGCAACTCTTAATAAAAGTTACAACTTTTTATAAATTTCACAACTTTTCATGAAAGTGGAAGGCTAGTTTTGTAAATAAATAAATAAAAATGGAATTTTGATTTGTGGTGGCGCCACGTAGGCGAGCCTAATGTTCTCTTTTATATATATACTAGGTAATTTACCCGCGCGGGCATAAATAATATTTCTAAGCTTTTGAACAGATAATCGACTGTTATAAGAAGAAAAAAACCTTTGGGGTGGCCCAGTGGTTTGAGCTTGGAACTTCCATGTTGGAGGTCTCAAGTTCGAAACCCCTTGCCAACGAAAGCAAGGGGTTTGCCTTCTGGGTCGAGCTCGTCGCACCAGGCTTGCCCAGTGCGGGTTACCTCTCCTATGTGGTTTGTGAGCTATTGCATAGGAGCGGGGGTTTTATCATGTGCGCACCCAAAGGGTAGCGGCTGCGGGTTCCCTTGTCATCAAAAAAAAGAAAAAAAAAGTAAATTTTAGTAGATTTTAAGAACATTTCAACTAAAATGAAATGATTTGACATTATCACATATCTCAAGAATTTTAATTATATAACGAATGATTAAAAATATCTTGATATCTAATCTTTTTTATCTTTTACATAATTTATCATAATATATGTTTGATGATATAATTGTCTTGTTAAAACTAAGTGATGTTTTTATATAGCGATTAAACATATTTTTTTCTATTTTTTTGTACATAAAAATATATAACTGATAATTTTATGGTTAGAATAACTCCTTGTTAAAAATAAATTATATAAAAGTTTTCGATAATCAATATTAGTTATAAATAAGTTAAGACCATCAAAAATGTACACCACAACAACATAAATAATTTTTTTTAGAGACAATCTACTTGTCTGAGGTCAAACGTTCACCACATTTCGTTATTGTTACTTTGTTACTCTAACAAAATTTATAGAAGGAGAAAAATAAATTTGAAACAACAACAAAATAATATTGTTGACCCTTTTAGAAATTCATTCTTCATTAAACTATTGCTCTAAAGGCTCTTCTAGATGCTTCATCAATGCAACTTTACGACTTTTTCAGAAATATGTATGTATAGTTGTTGCATTATGAAAGTACAAGTAGATCAAAATGTTGGATTCTAGACTCATGTTAAAGAAATATTCTCAAACATTAAAAAATTAAAAATGAGTCTAACCTAGATAACTCAAATGCTCAGCAATGACTTGGGACATAAAGGACAAACAAATCTATGTTAATAGACATATCTTTTGTAGCTTACGATATTACTTTTATTTAGAGCAGGTTTTGTTTCATATTCTTCAAATTAAGCTTGCTGAAAATAGTCATAACTCACACCAAAAATATTTAATAGAGATGAATGAGAAGGAAAAAAAGAAAAACATTAAAAGGACGAAAGCTTTGTCCAAGTGAGATCATATACATACCAAACGAAAAATAATCAATACAATTTTAAGGAGACAACAAAACAGCAAGAAAAAACATACATTAAAGGGAGTAAACTATGAGATATCCAATGATAATAACAACAAATCATTCTAACCATAAAAGTTCTCATGTTTTAAAATAACATACCTCAGAAAATTGACCAACACTTCAATCAACTTTCAATCCTTAAAGTACTCATAATATCCAGTGATAAAATTTAGTAAAAATAAATAACTACAACATAAAAACAAAAAATATGGGCATGCAAAATTAATAACTCTCAGAGGATTTTCTAAAGAACACAAAATTCCATCTTTATATGTGAAGAAATGACGTTGTTGATGAACAAATTAGAGATTTGTAAGGTTTTTTTTATTGTACCTTCAACAATTCCAGTAGAGAAAACTTATTAACGTTTGTTATTTAATATGTACTAACAAATACTTATAACAATAATATTGCAGAAACATAAACAATAAAATTTAAAGCATGTACTCAAAAATAATAATTAATAATATAAGCATAAATTAATGACTGTAAAAACATACCAGGATCTGTAACAATAGAATGAAACAAAATGGAAAAAATCTAACCCACTGAATGCACAATGTCCCCTTAAGGAAGTTATTCCCCCCTAGTACCCAAGATTTAAAGGAATAGATCCTCTCAGGAAAGAACGATTCTATTCACCAGTGTAATGATAAAAAAAAATAGTGTCAGTGAGTCATTCAACATGAGCAAAGTACACAATTATTTAATTGTCCAGAAGAAGAAGAAGAAGTTCAAAATTTTCGTTGTTTTAAAATGAAAGGAAATTCCTCTATTTATAGACAACAAAAGGTAGTGTGAACAAATGCTTATTGTGTCTTATCGGAAAGGTCACAATCTTTCATAAAAGTCGCAACTTTTCATAAAAGTTGCAACTCTTCATAAAAGTTGCAACTCTTCATAAAAGTCGCAACTCTTCATAAAAGTCGCAACTTTTCATGAAAGGGGAAGACTAGTTTTGGAAATAAAATAAATTAAAAGAGAATCATGATTTGTGATGGCGCCACATAAACGGGTCTAGGATTCTCTTTTATATATATATATATATGATATGATTACTAAATTTTGTACATAAATAATAATGTTTGTCACAAAAGCAATGGCAGCTTAAGCACCCATAATACATAGCATAGGTCTGCCACTAGTCCTAATTATTTTGGAAGATAAATACTTTATGTCATATTTCTATGCTCTTTCTTTAAGATTTTAACAAGTAGACATGAATTGAATAATACTTGAAAGTTAAAATTGTGTTTGTGCTTGCATATCACTTGGGAAAAAAAGTTAGATACTTTGTGAGTGGGATAAAATTTCACTTGATAAAACAATTTTTCAAATTTAAAAACCCTTCTGCAAAAATCAATCAAAAAATCATTATAACAAAAATCAAATAACATTTTGAAAATATTTCTCGAGACAAAAGAAAGAAAAAAAACTCATGCCCATGCAGGCCAGTACAATTTTTTTTAGAAGAAGTCTTTAAAAGTGTGATCTTTTTCTATTAACGAGGAATATAAAATCAGAAATATGAATTAGCACTTTCTTAACTAATTTCGTAAAAGCTTTCGAAAAAAAGAAAAAACTTTCATGAAGACTTAACGACATTGTCAAAGTCTTCATAAATTATTAATTAATTGGGTATATTATACTATTTCTAAGGACAAGAAACAGGGCACGAAACTACCACTTTATCAGTTGAGTTGCAACTTCTTTATATGCCACCAGCAGAATATTTGTTTTTTTTTTCTGGTCAGTACAACCAACCGAATACTCCATCTTTTAAATTTTATATATTTCCAGGAAAAACATGTTTTAAAATTTCAATAAATTTGACATCTTCTCCTCCACCAATGGATATTTCTTATTAATATTAATGCATTTTCATGCTTTGCAGTAGTATTGATATATTTGTTTGAACTCAGAGGATTAACTGACCTCGAAAATGTATTCAAATAGATACCTGGATGAAGGTCCTTCTTATGAGGTATGGTTTTGTGTTTCTCACTTTTATCAATGTCTTTTGTTATTATTATCAGTTAAATCCATTTGAAAAAACTTGAATACAGAATTACCACTTATCAGAAGATGAAAATGAGGATATGGTCCGTGCTATTGAATTCTCTCTTCAAGAATCAAAGGCAGAAGAATTATACACAGGCGGTAAGAGTCATTAATGAGGCAGCCCTTTTTATTTTAATCGAGAAGATCAATAGTATTTTCATTTATCTGATGCAGCCTTTTCATCTCACTATTTTAAGCTAAATTTCGTCCTAGTAAGAAGTTGGTAGATATGTTTAGCTCCAATAAGTTTAATTTCATGAGTTTGGAGCTTCACTTTGTTATTTTGGCAGAAATAAATGCTTAACAGAAGTTTCTTACTTTCTTTAGGCAAGTAGTTTGATGTATATATTTGGTCACTTTTTTAAATCTCCGATACAGAGTATCCCCAGATTGATGAAGTAGAAGAACTTGCACAAGCGCTGGAAGAAACTACATTATCTTCTACAGACTTGAGGTAAATATGCCCTCTCATTCCGTGGTGCTTATAGGGGAAAATGAAAACCATTATCCACTGAGTTTCAAACTGTTCACCACCGACTCCCACAGTGAAAAATATATATATATATGGAAATGAATAATTTCATCTAGCATATCACACGCATGTAATGTAATTTTCCTATTCATCTCCCTTTTTGTCGGGGGCTGATTAAGTTTAAGATCAGATTTGTTTACATCATTACAGCACCAGTACTGGAGGCAGAGAGCTGAAATGGTGGAAACTTTTCAAGGAGCTAAATCCATTTGTCCATGCATCAAGGTAAGTGTAACACAATTCAAGTGCTTCTAGATAAGTAATGAATAAATTGTCTTTAGCTATACATGCAAAGTAAACAAAATTTCTTTTGCCATGATTTTTTCTGCTTTCCATTTGATCATATTGACACCATCGGAAAACTAATTCAGGAAGGCAAATTGATTAGGATTTGGTATTTGCAAGTTTACTTAATTCATGTCGAGTTAGGAGTTATGGTCCTGTTTTAAGTTAAAGCAGGTTTCATTCTAATATAACAGAAGTGTTGCTAGCTATTTTTCAATTGTGGGAAATTGTGAAGAACTGTGGAGAGCATCAAAGATATATTGAGGTTATGAATAAAGTATTTTTCTTCAGACACGTTTTTATGAATTTGTAGGAGCACTTCTTTCTGGAGAAAGAGTAGAAAGCGGTGCAATATTCTTGTTTGTGATGTTTGTGAAGAAGAGGTTTGTGTTCCCTTTCCTCAAATGTCCTTCCCTTTAGTCTTTCTTGAAATAATTTATCCTTGTAACTGTGAATGATCAGAAAATAACTGAATGAGTATACCTGATACTTATGTCATGTTTGGTACAGATTTGCTCGGATTGGTCAAGGTGTACATACTGGGGCCAAACTTACTGTGAAAAGCATACATCTGATGGAACTCCTCAGTGCTGCAGCTGTTCAAGATTAAAGGTTTTAAACCCCTTCTATGATGTTAGATTGAAGATGTTCCTGATTGAATCTATGCTCTAACAAATAAAGGTCGATAATGAGCTAAGCAGGAACCATTCAATTAGTATGAGAACTATATCTTCTTAACCACTAGCAATTGTATGATGAATATTCCTGAATAGCAAACATATACACAATGAGCTTTCTAGCTGAGACACTGGCTTTACGTTCAATGATAACAGATGTCATACAGTTACTCAGCTTATAACATGCTAACTGAGAACTTACTCACCTATTTGTAGATAGGAGACCTGAAGTATATCACTCTGAATGATGGTCGGAAACTTTGCCCTGATTGTCATTATACAGCAGTGACAGATCCTGGAGACTGTAAGCCCCTTCTTGATGAAGTGCACAGATTTTTCAAAGGAATGAACATGAAAATCCGATATTACATTCCAATTCTGTTAGTTGATGAAAAAGAGATGATAAAAAATGTTCAAAAGGTAGGCAGAACAGGCATTTACATTAGCAAGTGGAATTTTATTACTTCCATCACATTTTGTAGTAGTAATAGTGTTTGGTTGGTTTCACAGACATCACTTGGCTTGACTGTCTATGATAAATCTGAATTGGAAGCCGTAACTTATGTGAGTACATTGGTTTCTATTATAGACTTCTCTTTCCTATGGTATGCAGTCATCTAGTCTCTCATGTTGCATTCAATTCACTCATGCTAGGTGTCAAGGTCAATACAAAAGGGTGAAAAAATTAAAGTGGTGAAAGAAGTAGAGCATCTGGTTGAAGGACGCAAAGTGAAAGCAATGCTGCTTTTGTACGGCTTACCAAAGTAATCTTCTTATGAACTTCAATACTTTCACATAAGTAGTCTTCTTGATGGATCTAGTAAATAAGTCCAAGCAATTGTCATCCAGTAATTTCTAGGAGAGTAAATAGGAAATATATCTCATGATCTTCATCTAGTTAGGATCAGCAAATAAGCAATTTCAGTTTTGAATAACTCTTGAGCCTTGTTATATGCAATGAGGTATGATACCCAATAGGTTTATCTACAAACTATATACTTAAAATATAAAAAGAATCTGCATTTTCATACTTCATGTAATAAACAATCACAAGATGCCGCTTCTGATGAACATATCCTAGAATAGATAGTATGACTAGCTGGCTGAAGAAGTGCAACTGATTTAGAATAGTAGATGCGTCTCTCATTTTGCATTAAACACAACATATTTCGGGATTCAAAGAATCTATCAGAAAATCTGCACTATTAACAACCATTTGCAGTTATTGTTCTTGCCTTAAGTAGGTTCTTTCATGTTACTCATCCCACTATGTCACCTAAATTGGGATTGATGATGTCTATATTCTATCATTTTTGGTCAGTGATGTGCTTTGACTGATCGAAGTTAAGAAAAATGCTATGTTTTTTCCAAAGATAATTTGCTTCCAATCTTTAAGAGGATATGTAAGGTTGAAACAAGTTCCCCACTTAAATTTTATGGTATGCATAACTGTTCTTTGTAAACAGGTTGGACTTGGGAGCAACTTTGGCTCATGAAATGATGCACGCTTGGATGAAGATTGAAGGTGCTTTCCAGCTTTCTACAATAATCTGTAGTTGGTTTTGTCTAATTTAAACTAAATATAATGAAAAATAAACTAGTGAACAGCATTCCTAGTAAATCTGTCTTTTTCTCTATGATATATAGGGTATGAGGGGCTGTCCCTAAACATCGCAGAAGGTATTTGTGAAGTTATAGCTCACAAGTGGCTAGAATGGCAATCTTTTACTGGTGATGAAAACATAAAAGGTACAAGTGAAAAAGCTCAGTTCTTGAGAAATCTGAAAGAGTTTCTGAAAGATGGAATTGAAAAAAGCCATTCTGAGGCATATGGTCATGGATTTAGAGAAGCAAAATGGGCAGTTGAACGTTATGGTTTAAGATGCACACTGGACCATATATCTCATACAGGCAAGTTACCTGAGTGATTTAATGGCCTTTCTGCTTTATAAGAACTTAACGTGCCATTCGTAGAATTTTGGAGATCCTGCCATTTCTCTGTGAATTTTTGGAGATATAGGTTTCCCAGCAGGCGTGTCATAAAAGAAATCCATTTAATAATTTTTTTGGATGAGGAATCATTTGCATTCCTATTAAGATTACAAAATTTGAAGAGCAAAAGCACATGTTTATCATATATACAACTATGCAGAGAATAGAGCAGTAGTTTAATCCATACTTCTGCTACTATTTGGGGATTTCATGACTAATTAGAAATGCCCCACTGAGACCCTCCTTGTTTTGATTGGACCATGATCTACAATATATATATATATATATATATATAGACACAGACAAGAAAAAAAAAAACTATGCAAAGCAGACCATTATGAAGATTTAATGGTAACCAATAGGAGCAGCTGCCTCCTGCAATTTCTTTCCTTGATAATGGATATCCTGAATAGCACGAGCAATAACTAAATCAGTTGTTGCATCAATAACTTTTGCACACAATGCAAACCGTAGATAAAATTGCCAGCTCAAAATGTGGAAATTTGCAATGATGTTTAAGATTGATCTAAGAAAACAGAAGATGAACACTTACAGATGCGAAATGGTTAACATCTCTATGATGAGCTTCATCAGCACGGATGACAGTAATAACATCCTTTAGAGTTGCATCCTTGGGCAGTCTCCAGTAGTCAATTGCTATTGCAGGAGAAGGAACATTTTCAATTTCACCACGATCAATATCATTAAGATACAACGTATAAGAGTGTATAGCCTCCTCTTCCAGATAACCAACAACTCTGTGTGCAAGCTTGGGGGACAGCAAGTAAAGCACAAAGTAAAAATTGAAAAAGACTCCCTGCACAACAATAACTAACAACCTCTCGTACCATTTAGGTTGTATTAGCTCCACCATAGTCATCAGATGCATTCTCTCATTCTCAGCTTCTTCAAGTAATGCTTTTATCCAACCACCACTTTGCTCAAACTTGCGCAACGACCTCAGATGTAACAGCATACCTCCTACCATTCCAGGTACACCTGCCACTGTTTCCAACATCATTGCACGACAACCATACTTTTTCTGCCATAGAAATCAGAGATTAGAAACAATGGTGACAAGAAGGCATTTGATATAAAAACAACTCAAGGGTTAATGTTGTAGTGTCCACGGCAGAGAAGTTTTTCTGTTTACACATATATATTTCCATTACTCTTAGGTAGTCCATGAAGCAATAAGCCAATAACTGTTGTGATTTTGGCATGTGTTTCCTCTCGCTAAAAGATGTATCACTAGGGAAGGATGACGTAAAGGGCACAACTCCCTCACATCCCTGCTGAGTATGTCATCACATACGTTGACCACTTTGGTTACATTTATGAACAAACCGAAGAACTAGCAGAATCGGAATCCATTTCTTAGGATTTCTATTCACCAAAAAAATTGCTGGTACAAGCTGTCGAGTAGTATGAACTTCATGGCAAAATCGAGACCAAGAAGACACAGGAGAGCATGGTTTCTAAAGAAGTAATACAAAAAGCCATTTAAATTTGATTGGACAACATATTCCTTGCAGAGGTGAGTGGAAAGCAAACCTTAAAAAATAAATCAGTTGGAATCCTGAGAAGTTTCACTGTCCAATAAGCAACTTTATCAAGGAATGTCTTGGGCACATGGTGATTTCTTAGATCGATCGACAAGTCAGCCTGATATGTCTCCCATGGCTACAAGCGGTAACAGAAAATATATATATAAATTAATAAAAAAACAAGACTTTCTTTTTCTTTTGAGCAAGTAAAAAAAAGACATCTTGTACCAGGGACAAAGAAAAAAAGAAAAAGATCACAAGAAAGTTTCAATTAACATGTGCAAGATTCCCTAAATAATCTCCATTTAAAGATCAGAATAGACAAAAGAAGAATGAAACAGCTCCAGCTACAACAGTGATGTACTACTACTGAAACGTCACTCAACATTGAAATCTTAATAAGATTATCTTACTCCAAACCCTCAAAGAGTAAATAATATCAGAAGTCCCACAGATTTAGCTGCTAGGTTTTGGGATTGAGGTAGACTGAAGGTCCATTTTTATCCTGGTATCAAGAGTCACACAAGTCACAACTCTTAGTTTACCGATGTTAGGGCCCAAGTTATATTGTCCATACTCCAAATGTCTAGTCTCGGCTGTGTGGGTGTTCGATGTCCACATCGACTATGTAGTGTCAGTGTGTCACCAACCAGTGATGCATTCCACCAAGACATAAACCAGTAACTGAAACAGACATGAAAAGCAGGCAGAAAGAAAGCAGTAGTCACTTACCATGAAGCAGTTCCAAGGCCACACGGAGCCATCTTCTTTCGTAATTTTTGGCCTGGAGATTCCCCAATAGCTGGAAAGAGCTACTTCGTCTTCCCCTTCCATTTTCTCCACAGAATCACCACTCAATTTCTCGTCCTCCTTCCTCACCGCAGAGGATGTCGTTGAATTCTTCGATGGCGGTTCGCTAGTGGAGCACATCATCCTCCACCACTGACCAGAGAATCTCAGCCTCTGGCTACTCATCATCACAACTGACTCACTACTCGGCTTATGAACTTCTCTGAACACTACCGCCGCCGCAGACAAAGACGATATGCAACGGTTACAGGTACCGCCAGAAACTAACCGCCTCATAACCGACCTCACCAGCAACTGATTCATCTTTCCGATAATCAAAGCTGTGATACACCGAAACTGGAAGAGTGATTATTTGTTCAGTGATAAAAGAAGCGGTTAACTCGGAGACACTCCTAGAGCAGAGCATGGTAAAGGTGTCCGTTAGACTTCAACTGGGAGGTTAAAATTTGTCACAAATCTGTGAACGTGGACCTTTACGTGGCGGTAATGACTGACTCCGAGGAAATAAACGTTGAGTAATCATCACATTGGATTTTGTCATGCCCTCAATTTATTATTTATTTTAATCTGTTTGTTAATTTTTATTAGTGGATTAACGTGTTTGGATAATATAAAAAAATATTTTAAATAAAAATAAAATGAGAATTTGAACCTTAAATGATGAGATCTTTAGATTTTACCTTTTCTATTACTTTGACGTAGTCATTCTGATAGTAGAAAATAATTACTTCAGTCCAAAATACAATTCAAGGAATTAGGTTAGGTAGGACCATGTAAATATGAAAAATAGAATAAAACCGGAAAAAAACAGTGAACCGGAAGAAGCTGAAAGTGGACGGTTCTCTATTTGGGCCACGCGTCAACAAGTCATGTGGCTATTTGAGGTGCCTCAGACTTTTATTACATGTGACACATGTCAGCATATAATTGGTTCTTGACATGTCCCACCACTTTACTTGACTTGACGAGCCCTCTCAAGTCTTAAATTAATTAATTGAGTTGTAAAAATCCGCAATATTCAAATCTAATCCATCATATTCACACCAAACATTCTCGGTTCTCATTTGTCCTTCACATTCATCTTCTCTCTATACTCTGAAGCTCGCATCGGTCTTCTGATCAAGTCATCATCAATGGAGGATTGTGGATCAGATCCTCCTGGATTTCGATTAGGTAAAGTTAATTTGTGCCTTCCTCTTTCAGGTCACCTAATCGCTTGTTAAATCTTGCATTTCTCCGAATTTTTCTCTATGCTTTAAGAATTAGATGACTATAGGTCACTGGTATAAACTTAGTCGACGTTGATTGAACTTTGAACCCAAATGCAGAACGGAGAGGATGGACTGATTTGTGTGATGTTTTTTTTTTTAATTGATTGAATTTACCATTAATTCAATTTCATAGATTATTGGGGAATTAGCTAGTTTTTGTTAGTTCTGAACCAATTTGGTTTGCATAGAAATGTTTTCTCTAGCGTAAGTCCGTGAATCTTTGGGCACTGGGCCAAGTCCGTGAATCTTTAATATTATATGAATTAATATATAAAAAAAAAAGATAAAATTTCATAGAAGTTGTAGAAATATCAAGAATCAAGAAAACATTAAATAAGTGGAATGTACATAGAATTGCTTTATCTTAAAATGTTAATCAATAATAATTGACTAAAAAATAATCTAAATTGATCATCTAAAAACTAATCAAACTTTGAAAATATTGATTATCAGTCCATAAATTAACTTGAATAAAAAGAATACAAGGAAAGAACCTACGATCAAAAGCATCAAACCAAAGCAAGTGATGAAGGTTGATGTGTTTTTCAAAATTCCAATCTAGTCTCTGCAACTAAAGGATAACTGCATGCTAAGAAAAGGAAATATGCATAATAAGGGCAAAAACATGTAGAAGTCGATACCCACTACTTGAGGGTAAATAAGGGGAAGTTATTTAAAAGAGGCATAATTCTTCTTATATATATTAGTCTTCAATTTAAGATGTTCTTTCTTTTGATAAGAGTTATAGAGTAAGTCTACTGTTCCATACAAGAACTTTAAGAGAAGATTACACTAGCTAATTGTTAACCTTTCGCAAAATACTCTTGCCATAGTGGAACCAACTAGAGTGTTTTAATCTAATTGCCAATGGTTCCATAAATATGCAAGATAATTACCCACATAATTACGCACAAGAGAAACATTAATGTGATGGTTATGTTAATAGTTTTAGTTGGAGAAAGGAACTGATCATAGGTTGGCATATAATAGTAGTAGAGAATGGGTATATCATGTATGTGAGCCAAGTCAGCTGTTCTTTGTCTCAACTCCTGTCAAATAGAGAACTTCTTAGCTTGATATGGGCTCAAGCATAACCAAGCCCAGATTTAGTTCTTTGATCTTGGCTTGCTGGTGTAATTAAAAAACTCAAATCTTTTTGTGACATCAGATCGCAAATGCAATACATAAACTAGGGAGAAGCAATCTATTTGCAGAACCAACTTCATCTTGAGAAATCTAATGCAAAGAATTGAAGTGAAAATGGAAACCTCTCATTAGCTAGAATATTGTTGACATCTCAGAGATTCAACTTCAACCCCAAACACCTTCACAAATGAGTCACTAGTGATATTTCAAGTCCAACATTATCCAACTCTCATTCGTATTCTTGTGTGACAAGAAGGTGCCACCATATCTTAAAAGCAAGCTCTACAAAGTGGTGGTTAGACCGATATGTTTTACGAGCAGAGTGTTGATCAGTCAATAACTCTCATGTTCAGAAGATTAAAGTTGCAAAGATGGATGTGTGGGAATATTAGGAAAGATAAGATTAGAAATGAAGATATTCGGGACAAGGGGATAGTGGCCTGGTGGAGGACAAGATACTGGAGGTGAGATTGTGATGGTTTGGGCATGTGAAAAGGAGATGCAGGGTGCCCCAGTGTGGAGAAGTGAGAGGTTGTCTATGATCATTTTAGGAGAGGTAGAGGTAGACTGCAGAAGAATTGGAGAGAGATAATTACATAGGACATGACACAACTTTAGCTTATCGAGAAGATGACTTTAGACAGGAGATTACGGAGGACACGAATTAGGGTCGAAGGTTAGTAGGTAGTTGAGTGTTGTCTCGCTTCTACTTCCATACTAGTAGTCTTAGTATTGCTCTTGTAGTTTCTTATTTCTTTGATTTTCTTTACCTCGATGATCGTATTATTTTATTGTAGTTATGGTTCCTTTTTCAGTATGCTTTGTAATACCTTGTTAGTAACTTGTCTTGATTTGTTCATTCATGTTGTTTTCTCTACTTGTGGGAACTACATTGGGTGTGTTGTTGTATCTGGTTTTGAGCTATGATTTAGAATGAGTTTTCCTTTAGTGTACTAGAGGCCAGAGTCTCTTTTGCATGCTCTTTTTTTCAGAAAACAGACTAACAATTATTAAGCATATACAATGTATAAGGCATTGGCAAGACCGTTTCAAATGTTGATCCATAGGATTGTCTGATTTTACATTTGAATGTTTTGAATTAAAGGTGCTTCACTGAGGTTTATTATGTTGCCTGACTTGCTATAAAACTTCTTTCCGAAGTTGAAAGATTGCATCTTTGAAAACATAATATGTTTATTTGCTGATTTTGAGTTGCAGACATAACACAGATATTATCAGAAGTGCAGCATCGTTGGCTGAGACCCGCTGAGATTTGTGAAATCCTGCGGAACCACAGGAAGTTCCATTTAACCCCAGAGGCTCCATTCAGACCAATCAGTATGTCTTCTTCATTTTATCCATCTATTTTTGAAACTTTTTATATTTTTTTTTTACTTCAGAGAAGCTATGCCACTTAGCATATCCTAACAGACACTCTACAAAAGAAAACTTTCTGGATCCTTGGTTTTGATGGAGTTTGTAAAGTTTTTGCATGTATGCCATAGCATCAATTGAGTATTCTAGTTGTAAGACTTGCAGTCTCTATGTAAGCTAAATTATAAGGTATTTGAGTTTAGACAAAGCAGTAATTTCCTTCTGTATGAGGACTGAATAAGTTTCTTTTATAGTAGTTGTAAATGAAATGATTTCATTTACTAGCATGCTGCTTCTCGATCTAATAATATTGTCTTTACATTTTATCAGTTTTCAGCTCGCTCCTTGAGACCCTGATTGTTTGCTCTTTGTAAATGATTTTTCTATGGTCCTACGTGGTCATGCAAAACTCTCATCTAAGTAAGGAACTAGAAGATCACCTGAGATTATTTCCATATACCATGTAGATTTTGTTTGGAAGTGACTGGAAGAATATACATTATCCACCCTGTGAGACTAGAGACCTGAATTGACTGTTGATGATTGGAGCAGTCTGTTGTAGATACTTTTATTCCCTAAAAAGGAAAAGCTAATGATTTGATTTTCCCTCTATTCATGTTTAGATGTTTGTTCTTAATGTGTCTTTTGCTCTTCAGGTGGCTCTGTTTTTCTTTTCGATAGGAAGGTACTAAGATACTTTAGGAAGGATGGGCATAATTGGAGGAAGAAGAAGGATGGGAAGACAGTGAAAGAAGCTCATGAGAAGCTGAAGGTAGGTGTTGATAGTTTGGTGTAAGTGTACCATTTACTTAGCTTGGCTTGAAGAGTCTAGTTTTTGTGAGCTTAAGCTAATGAACTTTTTCATATGCTTCATCCTTTTTGTTGTAAAATCCTTCTGCAGGTTGGAAGTATTGATGTGCTACACTGCTACTATGCCCATGGAGAAGAAGATGATAATTTTCAAAGGCGTAGTTATTGGATGCTTGAACAGTGAGTGTGGACCATATAATGTGGCATCATTGTGGAAGCTCCTCCTTATTTATTTTGCATTTCTTTTGGACCTCGTCTTTACTTTTGTGTCGATTTACTTCTCATGACAAAACTAGAAGCTCAAAATAAGAAGCAATAGTACTTATCGATTGGTCAAAATACCTTCATACAAGTGGTATTAAGCAAAAGTCGATTAGAGTAAAAGTACTCTGTCTATTTCATATGAGTATAGTAATTTAAGTGATTATATAAGAGTTTATAATGAACATATTACTCATTCTGTCTACTAGTCCTACAAAAAGATATAGTTTAATTTATGGATTAAACTATTTGCACATTCTTGTTTATTTTCCTTCTGTGTGTTCTTCATGTCTAACCACCTCTGCTCTAAAAGTTCTTTCTTCTCACTTGATATGGTGCAGGGATCTCATGCACATAGTTTTTGTCCACTATTTGGAAGTCAAGGTTAGACTCTACCATTTTCTTTCCTTATTAGGTCGTGGATCAGTTTGGTTAATTGTTATATGCTCACGAGGGATCAAATTAAATTACTTTCTCAAGTTAGATGTGAAAGTGCAGTTTGTGCATGATCCTCTGCATTCTTCTTATTATGTTTATTATTACTATTACTATCCTTTGTTATTTCTCCTTGACAGGGTAACAAGGTGAATGTCAGTAGCATCAGAAGCACCAAATCAGCTCACCCAAACTATCTGAATGACTGCTCATTGTCCGATTGTTTTCTTACGAGACACAAGAAACTAGCTTCAGCAAATGCTGATTCAACAAGTCTAGCAAGCACTTTAACAGAAGCACATGAAGAAGCTGAATCAGGTAATGTTCTTTGCAGTTGGTTTTAATGTGGTTTCTTTAGCTGTGTTGTTGAATTTTTTTACTATACTTGATTTACCTAGTTGTTTGTGCCGAGTGCTAAAGTTGTCGTTAGAGTTCTCATACTGAAATCAATTTAATGCAGAAGATAGTCACCAAGCGTGTTCTAGATTTCATTCATATCCAGACCGAGCATCTGGAATGGACAGTCATCTGGTGGAGAATAGGGATACCATCAGTAGTTCATATGGTTCACCTCAATCTTCAGGTGCCTTTACTAAGATTCTATGCAATGTTATTGCATTTTTCCATTACTATGGTTTCTTAAGACCGTTTCAGATTCTTTATTGTTGATTTTATGCCTAAAAAATTGTAACTATTATCGCAGTAGAGTATACACCACTTCCTGGTATAGATGGAGCTGGAAAGTGTGAGCTTGGTAATTTTGCATCTGGTCCTCAAAGAACAATTGTATTGGGATCTCGGGAACCACTTTCTCAGCATTGTTCAAATGGTACTGAATCGCTTTAGAACTTTTCCGGTATCATTTTGAGAAATGAACTAGGGCTTTAACCAAGTCTTTTGCAGGTGAGGTGGTATGCCAAGATGATTTCAAGAACAATTTGTCAGGTCATGGAAATTGGCAGGTAAAGCTATTATGGTCCATTTTCTTACAAAATTACATTATATTCTTGATCAACATTACTGGCTCAACTGTTCCAAGTACAAAACCAATAACTATCCTCATTCTAATTCTCTTGAGCTGCTCTTTTGGAGAGTTTCTCCGTTGTTACATATTTTCTGGCTTCTCCAGTCAATTCTTAGATCTTTAATTCTGTATCTAGTAAGCACTTGTATTTTTAAAAACTAGAAGAAACTTTCCAGGATTCTTATACATCCACTTTTTAATTATTATTTTTTTAACGAAGATTCTCTATTTTCCTTTTCTTGCGGCAAATAAATACCTTGTCAGACAATTTAAGGATGTATTCATGTGCATGTGTCTCTAAGACTCCGGTCTTTTACTTAGAGTCAAAATTTGGAGATAATTTATTTTATCCTCTCCTCTTTGGCCTTGGATTTCATCCTTTTCTATACCAGGCTTCCTTGTTCTTGAATGCTTATGTGCTGAACCTTGCTTTATTTTATCAGTATTCTTTTGGACAATCTCCGTTGCAGTTTCATGGACAAAATGTCAATCAGGATTTGATTGCAGATTCGAGCTATGATTTGGGACTACCTTCGGATCTACTTACCGTTAGGGGGCTATCATACTTGTGTCCTGATGAGCAAGAAGAGCAACTAACACAATTGAATCTTCAATTTCTGAAGTCACTCGTGGAAGTTCAAGGTGGCATCAATCAAGAGAGTTCTATGGATATGCTAGAGCTTGGAGACTATTCTACGATCAAACAGCCTCATTTGAGCAGTGTTAAAATGGAAGAAGGCCTGAAAAAAGTTGACAGCTTCTCCCGATGGGTTGCAAAAGAGCTTGAGGATGTTGAGGAGTTGCATATGCAGCCAAGTAATCAAATGTCATGGAATGTTATAGATACTGAGGAAGATGGTTCCTGTCTGCCAAGCCAGTTGCATGTGGATTCAGATTCACTGAATCTCTCACTCTCTCAGGAGCAGGTTTTCAGCATCATTGATTTTTCACCTAATTGGGCTTATTCAAACTTGGAAACGAAGGTAAGCATTTGTCTTTTATGTTCTCTAGCTTGAGTGCTAGATGCACTGCTTGCATCGCCTGTTGTCTGAAATCTCTATTTGCAGTAGTTTCATGAGTTAGTGTCTACTTTTTCAATCAAATGCAATTACCTTTCTTGACCTTGCTGCAGACTGGTTGATTGGCAGCAAGCTTTCCACAATCATGCAACTAATTATTTTATAGCCTAGATTGTGCATAACTCACTATTTTAGCTAATACTTGCTGAAAGATATTAGATGAAATTTTAAAGTTGTCTGATTTTTGATACACAAAGCAGGTATTGATTACTGGAAGATTTCTTAAGAGTGAAGGTGACCTGGTAGCGTACAAGTGGTCATGTATGTTTGGGGAAGTAGAGGTTCCTGCAGAGGTTTTAGCAGATGGGGTGCTTCGTTGTCATGCTCCCCCACACAAACCAGGAATACTCCCTTTTTACGTGACATGTTCTAATAGATTGGCTTGTAGTGAAGTCAGAGAATTCGAATACAGATTTGGACCTTATCAGGAAGTTGGTGCTGCCGATGTTTCTATGACTGAGAAGCATCTCCTTGAACGAATTGAAAATTTATTGTTGTTGGGACCAGTTAGTAGTTGTCGCAGTTCTGATAGTATGGAGGATTCTAAGGAGAAACAAAGTACAGTTAATAAAATCATCTCTATGATGGAGGAAGAGAATCAGCAGATAATAGAGAGAGCATCATACTGTGATACATCCCAATGCAGGGTGAAAGAGGATCTATATTTTGAAAGAAAGCTGAAACAGAATTTTTATGCATGGCTGGTTCACCAAGTTACTGATGATGTCAGATGGCGAACTCTTCTTGATGGTGAAGGCCAAGGTGTACTTCATTTGGTAGCTGCACTTGGTTATGATTGGGCCTTCAAGCCAATTTTAGCATCAGGGGTAAGTGTAGATTTTCGTGATATGAATGGATGGACTGCACTTCATTGGGCCGCATTCTATGGAAGGTAAATACTTCATAGACTGATTTATCATTTCTGTATTTATGCTTCACTTAACAAGTCAGTGGCCCATTCTTACTGTCCTGTGACTTCTCTTTTAGGATTCATGACTGATTTTCTTTAGTTAAGAAAAAGACACCAATAGCCGATAGAACTTGCCTAAACTCTGTTGAGATCCAAGCACTGTTGGATTTGTTATTGTTGTTATCTTAGAGTGTTCAAACACGCAAAAAAAGAATTAAAAAAGCTATACTAAACAATTAAAGCGAACATCAATAGAGTCCCTCGTTTCCTTTTGTTTGTACTAATCCAAGCAATGTACAGACAGCTTTTTACCAGATAATGTTGGGCCAGCTAGCATTAACATAATATCTCCAAGGTATTACAATGGGATTCACTATCACTTGGCTCTTAACAAAAGTTTCATGGGCTAAAAATTTGCTAAACTTTTGGTACATCCTGCCCTTACTTCTGGCTTATTTCACTTTCTGGGAGTAATGCTTTTATAATGTTTCATTAGTTCATAAGATATGATATCCAGCTTCATTGAGAATCTGAGATTCACATATAAGAGATTTTCACTTACATACGCGAGTCTAGGTCCAGCCTTGCTTGCATTCAGTTATCAATGGGGATTTCTACTCTTCTGTTTACATGCGCAAGCTTCATATCATTGTAGTTGTTGGTTCGAACCAAAAATTTCACATTCCATCTTGTTACATTTTTTATTTTCTGGGATTTGAACTTGAGACCTCATGGTTCTCAGGCCACACCCTTGGATGAATGTTCCATCTTATTACATGCATAAACAGTCATACATATAGATGTAGTATGGAGAGCTTTGTGATGACTGGTGGGCTGATGGCATGTCAATCAAAACTGATTCTCTTCAATGCATTCTGATATAGCTGTAGAGAAGAGAAACTCTGAAGGATCTATTATATCTCTGCTATTGACAGATTAAAAAGCTGGAAGCAAATTCAAGTCTAAAGACTTAGTCATTTTTACTTTCATTTTATCCCCGTTGACATTAGTAATCTTATTACGTAGTGCAATCATCATTCGAAGTCCATTGGAACGAGCAGCTTGCTAATAGGTTTTTATCTTGCAGAGAGAAGACTGTTGTTAGTCTTGTCTCTTTAGGTGCATCTCCTGGAGCTTTGACAGACCCATCTGCTGAATTTCCTTTGGGTAGAACCCCTGCTGATTTGGCATCTGCCAATGGACACAAGGGAATATCTGGATTCCTTGCTGAATCTTCTTTGACTACTCACCTTTCTAAGCTTACTGTGACTGATGCAAAGGAAGAACTTGCCTCAGAAGTTTGTGAAGCAAAAGTTGGAGAAACAGTTACAGAGCGTGTGGCTGTTTCAACTACTGAAAATGATGTGCCAGATGTACTTTCACTCAAGGATTCTCTGGCTGCTATACGCAATGCTACTCAAGCAGCTGCTCGGATACATCAAATTTTCAGGGTTCAGTCATTTCAGAGGAAGCAAATTATTGAGCATTGTGACAATGAGTTATCATCTGATGAGAATGCTATTTCTATTATAGCTTCTAGAGCTTGTAAGTTGGGGAAAAACAATGGTATAGCTCATGCGGCTGCCATTCAAATCCAGAAAAAGTTCCGTGGCTGGAATAAGAGAAAAGAGTTCCTTTTAATTCGACAAAAAATTGTTAAAATTCAGGTGCATTGCTTCTTTCAGATAACGAGTATTGTTATACACTTGGCGTCTAGTTACATATGTTTTTGTTTTTGTTGATGCGGAGTATCTTGCCTTTAAGTTGTTTTACCAACTTCCACATGCAAAATTTTATTCATGAGCCAGGGTGTGTCGCTATGGAAGCTGTGCTAATCATATTTTCATTTATGGATCCTTGTCCTTCAGCCAATTCGTTATATTTGACCTATTGTTTTAAAGTTCCCCTTTTTATATAGCTCAACATCTGTAGTCATTTTCTTTCTTTATGCTGACATTTTACTGTTCTTTGTGAAGGCTCATATAAGGGGGCATCAAGTGAGGAAGAAATATAAGCCAATTATCTGGTCGGTAGGAATTCTAGAGAAAGTGATATTGCGGTGGAGACGTAAAAGAAGTGGTTTGAGGGGATTTAGATCAGAGGCGGTCATGAATAAGCCAAGCACACAAGAGGACTCATTGCCAGAAGATGATTATGATTTTCTGAAGGAAGGAAGAAAACAGACTGAAGTCAGGATGCAAAAAGCCCTTGCTAGGGTGAAGTCCATGACTCAATATCCTGAGGGTCGTGCTCAATATCGTAGGCTGCTTACTGCTGCTGAAGGACTTCGTGAAGTGAAGGTATAACAATGAATGTATCCAAGAAAGTGTGTTGCAATATGATTTCTATTTTCAAATATTATTAAAATAACAACTGCTTTTTTACCCATGCCTGGCATGCACATTTATGCATCTACTTAATGAGTTTATCTATGGGTTTGCTCTCAAGTTGCAAAACATGAATTATGGGTTAAATCTAGGTTGCTAGATCAAAAGTTGACTGAGCTTTTGTAGGGCAAAAACTTGGAAAAGGGCTGCTTCCGGAGAAAAGTAGATGAAAAAAGTAAAATAGGATGCTAATCTCGTTGTGGAGCGTCTTAATCTGTTTTTAGGTTGATACTTCTGTAACTTGTTGAGTTTCATAAGTCATTCTGGCCTGGTTAATTTTTCATGTCCAAATGCAACTATGAATGCAATTTCGAATCACTCTTTTAAAAGCCAGCTGCCTAGTTAACTTGATTAGTTGGAAACTTGGAATATTTGTCTCCTGTAAATAACGTTGATACTTTTCTGGATTTTGTTAGCTCTTTGACTCTAGCTTAGGACCTTGTACTGGAGCTAACGCTCTGTTACACTTTTGCTGATGGCATCAACCTGATGCTCTTTAATGAAATCTATTTACTTCATCAAAAAACGAAGTCTTAGCCTTAGCTATCCTCTTATGACACTAGCTGAATATGAAAGCAGATAAATTTGTTTGTGACAGATCTGTGTTGCAGAGAGAAATTTTTTTTGTTAGTTACATAGTTGGATTAGTGTACCTTGACTTTCTGACTGTAGTTTGGTGGGTTGATTATTTCAAATTATTGATATCATTAAACTGAACATATGTGTGAATCCTCAATTATGCATCTGAATGTGAATTTGTCACTATATATCTTGTTACAACTGTAGAGTCTAGGAAATGACAGGCAATTCCTTTGGGTTATAGTTATTGGCGGTACCTTGATCTTGATGATGACCTTTGGGCCATGTTATGTTGAATCTAAATTTCAGCTGCCTAACTGGACTCGTATCTATGATTAGCTTTTGGTGTCATTTGCTTTTCCTTTACACCTTTCTTTTTTTTCTTCACTTTCAGCAGGATGGTCCAATTCAAATCCCGGAGATCCCAGAAGATACCATCTACCCTGAAGAGGAGTTGTTTGATGTTGATAGTCTGTTGGATGATGATACTTTCATGTCTATAGCATTTGAATAAAGCTTTTTTTTTGTTGCCTTGATTAGCCAATCAATAGTTGATTCATTGTATATACATAGAACATAGTAACTAATTCTGCACCATGAAGTTACTTGAGGGGAAACTCAATTTGCTCTAGATTCTTATAATTATTGTAAACATAAAAGAAATGCTAATATGTGCAGCCATCAATATTCACCAAAGTTTCTTTTTCCTAGTCGATCTCCATTTCTGGATAGTTGTTTGCCATTTCTATCAATTTATACAATTTTAGCGAGTGTCAAGTGTTAAAACTGTTTTAGAGATTCTAGCCGCAGGTCTGCTGCATCATTAGCTTTGTATTTATCTGCTACATTTAGTATCGCACCAAGGTCAGAATGTTGATAATAAGATCACCATTTACATATTTAGAGAACTGGTCGTCGAATATCTGATTGTTGGCATGGTTTCGAGAAAAATATCCTTCAGCATACGTACGATGAAGTGTTGGAAATGCATCTTATGTTATACAGAAGATTTTCAGTTCATAGCTTATCAAGAATACTTCCATGAAATGTACTCAGTAGACGCAAGCAATCCAGTTACACTTTGTACTGGAGTTGAGAAGTTTATGAAAACTTTCATCTAAGATGGTCAGCATAGATAAGAGCCAAGTGGGTTCACATGATATTAGAAACACGAATCAAGTAATAGAATCGAAGGAAAACGTGTTACATTAACTTTATACACGCATGTTGGTAAAAAAAAGGAAAATAATAAAAACTTACTAGAATCAAAGAGAAGTGTGTTAAATTCACTTTATACTAGCATAGTACGAGAAGAAATAATCGAGAATTAGAGTCAAAGAGAAGTGTGTTAAATTCACTTTATACTAGCATAGTACGAGAAGAAAGAATCGAGAATTAGAGTAGAAGAGAAGTGTATTAGATTAACTCTATACAGGCATTGCTGTAAGAAAGAACAGGAATAATTAAGTATTAGTCATACTCCATGAATGTGCATCTCAGCACCTCAAAACAAAACAACACAGGAGCAGTGTTTTTCAGATTGAAATTACACAAAGGAGAAACTTGACTTATTCCTGCTTTCCGGGTTCTGACAATGGAGTTCACTGGAAGTTGTTGCAGTTACATAGCTAATAATACAGTATCAACATCTCATTAAAGTTTCTATACCAAGATTTACATCTCTTTATTGTTAAAACAAGTCAAAACACTTGCAACCCCTTGTGTGTTGAACACTGAACCGTAAACATTCGTTAAGCCGGTCCAATGAACCATGGGAAAGCTAAACACGACAAAAGTTGAGCAGACACATACGCAATAGTTAGGTCTCAATATGTGAGTACTATTTTCAGCTCTTGCTTGCTGCAAGGCTCTCATAAAAGAGGATATAGCCATGATCTGTATTGCTGGAGTACTCTTGAGCTGAGCCAAAAAAGGTCTGAACAGCAGACTCATCAATGATCTCCGCATTCTCATCATCAAAGAACAACCAGTGGTTGTGGCTTTTCACAAGACTAACATAATGCCCATGGTTTGGCCCACTTCCAACATGAACCACAACAGCAAATAGAGAATACTCAGAATCTGTGTTTTCAGTGGTGTTGCTGAGTTTTAGCTCCAGAGGGAACACAACGCGGTAAGACAATTTTTTGTAACGACCTAGTTGTTCCATATACTTGAAGCGCTTCAAATGAATGACCAGGATGTGTGGAGGTTTCTTTATCTTCATCCGTTTTTGTGCTTCTTGCAAGCTGAATTCACAAAAAGAAAGTAAATTTCTCCACCATAATTGTTTAAAAAGGTAAAGGTGAAGGCACTTACCTACAACACTTGTCACAGAAAAATTTGTCCTCTGCATTGAGGGTCTCTGTAGAACTGAAATTTTTTAGGCAGCTTGTAATTGAACTGTTTTGTTCAATATCAAGGCTCAAATCAAAAAATGTCTCATCCCTAGCTGTGACTGTCTCACACCTCAAACATCTTGTTTCATTGGTTAATATACCCTGCATTTCATATAAAAAAGGAAATCAGTTAAGCAGCCACTAGCTCTAGAAAGTAGTACACCATTTGCGAAGTCCTAGGATCCAAAATTTGCATCACAAGTGGAGTGAAGCAAGCACTTATAATTTAAACATATATGAATTTGTCCACTGATAGAATCCATGAGCATCAGATAGAAATTCAGAAGACCAATATAGGACCTTGACTCTAATCTTTTCAAACAGTACACATTTCACTGATAGAATTTTTAGAGAACTTCACATTTTCCTCCTAGTCCTGCTCCAAGCACCTCCTCCGAGATACAAATCCAAAAATACCCAACATGGAACAAACCATGACTTCTTCCCTTTCAAATAGAAGTATAAAAGAAGTTTATTGACAGAAATTTAAGAGAGATCTTTGATTTCTCCCTTCACTACCTCCTGTGAAGCTGCAATGCAGATGCTAAAACTGACATCCTCAAATTATATATAGACAAAAAGAAGGATAAAATCCTAAACACAGTTAGATAGTTTACCTGAAAATTTTTGTGCACCCAGGTAACAAGTGGCTCCTTCTTAACGCCATTCGCATGACCATTACATGTTCCATTTGAGACTTTTTCAGGAGAACTTGCCGCTAAACTTTTTGCTGCATGTGACTCTTTCTCCAAGATATCAACGAGTTCATTCAACAAGAAGTTCAAAAACTCATGGGCATCCTGAGTAAAAGCATGACCAAAAATCAACTTTATTAAAACCTAGATAAAGTAGGAATTGATTTTGTATGTAGTTGTCCTAATGATTCTGGATAGCAATGGAGTAGAAATCATATCATCACAATAATTGAACACTTTGTTGCCTAAACCACTGTTCATAGTAGTAAAACCCTTCAGCGTTAAAAAGAATGTTAACTTACCCCTCCGTAATTTTAACTGATATCTCTAACCTTTAAGCCTTAAGGGTAATATAGGACATACAACTAAGTTCCTTCCTAACTATATCTTTCTTCTCCTCCTCGTTATCATTACCCGTGCCATTAGGCACACAAGCATCGTGACACTAACTCTTCTCTTTCATCCTCCTATTTGTTCTTCTCCTTTAGCAGCCACCCACACATAAAACCCTAGTGAAGCTTGTTTTCCACCTCTATCTAAATGATCAGATAAAGAATGTAATAACTTAACAATAAAGATATGGCGTGGTTTCAGCAGGTAAAGCACAATTTGGGTAAGTAGGAAGGTAAAAACCTCTCTACCCTGTCGTGAAACCAGTTTAAAAACATACAGGTCACAGCAGCTTGAAGATGCTCCGGGTTAAATGATAGATGCAGTATAACATCAATGTAACTCAAATGGTTCATGACTTCTATAAAGCACATAAATGAACTTAGGATCGATATAAGATGTTTCTCTTTTTATTTTTAATCAACGTAACGTATAAGAGGTTTCTCATTTTAAACTGATCTTAGGACTAATTATGCATCTAAAGTAAAAGTGAGCATGGCACATCTCCCAGTTTAGAAATTTTTAGGGTATTCTCTTTCTTGTTTCAGATAATCTTTCTTTCATTCTTCTTATTTTCTTTTAAACAGGTCTCTTGCTATAGGTCACCACAGTGAAGTTATCTGAAAAGATTGTGATGGCTCATTCAAGATTCGCTTGAAGTCTACAAGAACGTCATGGTTAGAAAAACTGATCAAGAAGTGACTTGTTCCTTCATGATCTAACAAAAAAATGATTCTTGCATAGACGTTGAATGGTTTCCACCAAATAGCAAGCATACATAAATGTATAGAAAAACACGTACCTGATGCATGTAACCTCGGAAAAGTTCATTTTGCTTCCTGACTCTTTGTACAAAGCGCCTTGGAGCTATAACACCTGTTTTCTTCTTCTGTGAACTTATCTGCACGATAAAAACAACCAGATTTATGTGCCTACAATTCTAAACGAGCATAGATTAAAACAAATGCTATTTTCATGTGTAGAAATTTTGTTTCCTGATGATAACTCTTGAATAATCATTGTTCAACAGAAAATTTAACTCGTACACCAAAGAAGAGACTGACCTGGTTGAAGGTAAAAAATTCCTAGTTATGGCAAAACCGATTAACAGCACATCCTCATTTTCAGGTCAGAATTAGCTAAAACTCTTCTATGTAGCAACATAACCAAGAGAGAGAGAAATAAAAGTTCAAGGAACGGGAGTTTGGAAGAGAAAGTTTGAAGTTCTTATATATTTCTTACGCTATCATGTCATCTTTGTTTTCTTACTTCCCTAGAACTTTGGAATTTGGTTCGACTCTTCAATTAAACAAGCACCATCATCCTAGCTCAGCCAATAATAGTGTTTTTGCCTTCTCAATTGAGAAAAGTAAAAATCTTATGCTACTGTCCTCACTCAATTGAATTTCCTCTGACCAAAATAAGACAATTTTGGAATATGCTTTCTGAACATACTGAACTAACACTTGATTGGAATTAAGTCGACAATTGTCGGAGTTCTTCTGCTTATTTATCATCCTTTTACACTTTCTCGATTGAATGACACAGAGATAGCTAGCATTTAAGGCTAGACTGCCAAATTCCTCAATTAAGCATGCCACATGGAGGACCCCAAACGTTTTTCTAGAATTACTTTTATCAAGTAAGGTAATTACTTTACTGAGAATTATTAAATTCACGTTCAACGTAGCAGAATACTCAAACATTCAAAACACCATTCATTAGTTAGAAAGCCCACACATTCAGATTGAATCTGCTACCTGTGAGAACAATTCAGCCAAACAAGTTAAGAGATTCTCCTCAGCTTCTGGAGGACTTTTATTATTTGCATAATACTCTAGCAGTTGCTCGCGGAAGGGGACACAAAAGTATAAGGCCTGTATCAAAAGAGATAAAGGAACAATCAATAATCACATCGGATGCAACAATCACTGCTCAAATGAAGTGTCGTATTACGCACGACTCACGAGTGTACTGGACTTTGATTTACCTAAGGACGAATTTCATCTTTGAAATACTAATCAAAACATCAAATTGCAAAACTAAGCATCGAAATAATCCGCATAAAAAAAGGGTAAATCGATCTAATAGAAACAGCAACACAACTAGATAACCTCCATCTTTAACTAGCTAGGAATCCAAACTAAACTCATTCATCTTTTAAATTATTAAAGCCATTGGAATGAAATAAGTCCAACTAGATGGGGATCATCGTTATTGTAGAAATCTCAGCTAAACCCAGATTTTATGAACTAAAATTATTTTGACCCACAACGCCCATCAAATGAAAAAATAATAATCAAGAATCCCAAGATTATGGAAAATAGTATTAAACCTGCAAGACGCTGTTGCAATAACAAGTGTTGCCGAAATTTTCGAGACCAAAGTATCGTTCACCTTCGGGAAACTGGTCTCCGAGGGCTTTCTCGAGCTTGGAACCCGTTGCACCCATGAGACCATCAACCAAATACCAGTACTCCTCTATTCTGCTTTTATGATTCTTTCGGTCTTCAAATTCAGTAAATCTTCATCACTCACAAATTGGGTAAGACAATTTATAGAGGAAGAAATGGAGGTGACTTTGAATTTTGGATTGTGTTTGGGCTGAATGTGTCATTCATCTCAAAGGCGTGCTTATAGAGGCGGTGCCATCTGGGCTCTATTTTCTCTCTCCACCTTTGACCCAACCTTGTGCTTCTAGTAACTATTTTGGGAGATAATAATTTTGGAAATAAAATGTAAGATTATTTTATTTTATGTGTTCTTGGAGATATTTGGCAGTTTTGAGAATATATATATTGTAAAATAATTTATCTCGAGATAATTAATTTTGAATGACTTATTCCTAACTAAATGATCACTTAGAGCATGTTTGGATTGCCTTTTGGTTTATAACTTATAAATCAAAAGTCATAAGTTAGAAATCTTAATTTATGACTTATTTTTATTATTTTAGATTAAAATTAAGAGCTTAAAAACATTTTTAGATTTTTCTCAAACATTATAAAAGTGTTTAGAGTCTATTTTGGCTTGAAAACAATCAAAATAAGTTATTCAAATAGGCTCTAAAGATCAATTAATGTGAATATTGTGAACAAACGCTCATGTTAATCATTATTTTTCTAGGGATGTGCAAAGTTCAAACTTGATAAGTAAAAATGAACAAAGAGAATATTTTGTAAGTAAGTCAATTGTATTATCTCAAAAATATTTATAATAATCTAAACAAATATTATGAAAATGAGGTGAACAAATTTTTTTTTTTAAAATAAGTGATTTTGTAAGTAGATAAAATATATTATTTTAATTATTCATTTATAATTTAGATAAATTGAAGTGGGCACTTCAAAATTTTCTCTTGTTTTACAAAACTTATTTTTCTATGCTAATAAGAAAAGAAAAACACTAGAATAGCATTAATATATTGCTGGAGAAATTGGATATTATTAAATTTAGTTTTGATGGATGGGGAAATTCGTAAAGTTGGTTAGCAGTTTATTTGTTTTTTTTATTTTAAACACGAAACATAAGCTTTAATTATTATTTCCGAAGCTTACTAGTCAATCTTATATTTTGAGACTAGTGAGTTTCACTTTCTTCCCTAATATGTAGTAAGAACTCAACTTTTAATCATGTTACTTTTTGACTTTACAAAACATTAATCATAAATTATTTAAGTAAGAATAAAAAGATATATTTTGGTGATCAAATGGGAAGAAGAGGTGACAATGCAATAAGAATAAATATTTAAGAAAAAATACACTTTGTTGATTAGTGAGATAGTGATAGCCCTTTGCATTAATTATTTGGCAAATAAATAATTAAACAAGAAGTCAATAAAGATTTGGTGCAATGCATCTCTTAGAAAAGGTTTCAGAAATCTAATATATTCTCAATCTCATGATGTCAAGTTCTTGTGATTTAATCTATTTTTTAAAACTAAATATTGTTTTCATTATTCTAAATCCTTTACTGTGGCCATATGTGTCATGACCTTCTATGAGGAAAATAAACAAAGGATATAGATAAGATTTGCTTCTACGTGCATTGCACAATAATTAAGTAAAATTGAAAGAGTATATGTTTTGTGCATTGTCAATGTATAAAAATTTATGTACTATTGAGTTATTTTTAAGATAAATATGATAACTTAATTAAGTAATAATAAAAAAAAATTGAATATAATTATAAATACGGTAAAATATAGTAAAGGAAAGTTAAGTCATCTTTCTTCTCTAACCAAAATTAATTTATAGTTATCTTCTTAATTAACCAAATTTATTTGATTTTCTACATCTGATTTTATTTGGTTTCATCTCTTTATCTTATTGTTCTATTTTTTAGTTTTTGCGTCTTCTTTCGTTGTATTGATCTTTCAATTATTTTCAGTTACATCATATTTTAAGGTGTTTGTGAATTTTCTCAGAGGTAATAATTATATTTGTATTAGTGATTATATTGTTATCAACCTTTTGATCTTCAGGATATTTGGGATATCGTAATATTGTAAATCAGAATAATAAGTTGCTACTTTTTTTTTAATTCTTCTTCTTGTATTTACGGATCATGACTTTATCAATATTTCAAAAGAAAAAACAAAGTCAATTAAGAAATTATTTGTGGCATTGAAAAATTACTTCTGATGAAAAAAAAACAGATTAAGAAGATAACTATGAGTTAGTTTTGGTTTGAGAAGAAAGAGGACTTAATTTTATTTTATTATATTTTACCGTAATTATAATTATATTCAAAAGGATATTTTATTAATTACTTAATTAAGTTATCATGTTTATCTTAAAAATAACCTGATGGGGTAGAAAATCTTATACACTGACGATGCACAAAACTTAAACTCGATAATATGATAAATTATTTTTTTGAGAGGGGATATTTATATATCTATCTTATCTTATTATAGAATTAGAAAAGGGAAGCTCATGTTCTGCACGGACACATCACTATTATTTGAAATTGATAATTTTTATTTATGGTACTTTTAATTTTTTAAATATAGTAATATTTGCTTTTAATGATCTAACATTGACATTAGAAATCAAGGTTATTTATGGATAAAAGATCGAGAAATTAAATAATCACATATTTTTAATTTGAAATTACAAATTTTATAAACTTTTAAAATTGGAGAAAAAAATTAAAATGGAGACAATATTTAGTTTGGTTGGTATAAACTTTTAAAATTGGAGAAAAAAAATTAAAATGGAGACAATAATTAGTTTGGTTGGAAAATTAATAGAGTAGATTTTGGTTATGTAGTGGAATAGGTAGGTATTAGTTATTACTATCTAAGAAATGGAAATAAGCATACAGTTGTGTGTTTTCCGCATAAGTAAGCAACTTGACATATTGGTTGAAGAGGTCTCCAAATTGATGCTCCAAATTGACTTATGCTTATGCAGATTCGATCTGAAAACCTTTGGTCAAGTTATTTACTTATGTGAGAAGTATACATATGAATCATACATGTTGACGCTCAACTATCTGCTTATTCTCATTTCTTAGATAGTAATATCTCATATATAACTGGGAAAAAAAATCTTACACTGAAAAAATAATAATCTTACTTTTAGACCTAAGTCAATCTAGGTGATAGCGCAAGGAGAAATTAAGACATACGACAGTTTTTAAAAGGAAAATATAGGTAATTAGGTAATAATTAATTATTGTTTGTCTTTAATTTTTATTGCTTGTTTAAAATTTACGATAGTCGTACCTTATATGACTTCGATATCATTGCTTATCCACCATATCCTTTGTACAAATTAATAAAAAAATCGTAACTGGATTTATTGTTAGGTAACCATTATTATAAAATTAAAATTCAATGCTTGTTTTAAAACCAGTACAAGTATATGTTAGATTCTCTATAAAGAAACCAAAAGATAAGGCCAGCTTTGCCTTTGGATTTATGAAGTTTTTAAAAAATGTGATGCAGTTATATTTATTATTGATATTGACCAAATTCGTAAAATAACGGTAACAGAAATAGTAGATTATGTATTTTATTTATTAGTACTTTTTAAAAGTTGTGTCAGATTAAATATGGAAAAATATATATGAATTCAAAGAATAATAATTAAATTAAAATAGAGATGAAGATCCAATTGAACTAGTTAAAGAATTTAAGAAAAAAAGTTAAGAAAGTATTACTATTAACTACCAGATACCACTCTAAGCTAAAATCTAATTATCGAAATGACCAAAAAAACAAAGAGGAAATCCCAAAAGCTTAATGAGTGTGCTAAGATCTGATCATGCTTCAGAGCCTTGATGATGACTGCAATAGTTCCTGACTTTGCTTAGGAAAAATGGTACTCTCTTGGAGTGTGCGAATCCTCTGTAAAAGCAATCATCTGAAATTGTTGAAACGATTTTGCAACATTGTGTGGATAATGAAATTTTACGCTTGAAAACAGAAAGTGATCAATTCTGATACACAATCGTCCATCTTGATGCAAGAAGTAGTTGGAGCCGGGGCCAAAGACGGAGCCATGTGCGGCGGTGAAACCATATCATCAACTGGGGATGGAGCCACATGAGTTGGTGATGAAGAAGCCATATGCGATGGCGGAACTGCATTATCAACAGGTGAGTTGATGGTGATGGTTTTTTTGGGTGAGGACGCCACCACCATCCGATTGAAGGTACATGATGATGATGCCGCCATGATAGAATCGAAGAAGTACCAAACGATTCCTTGTTGTTATCTGTTTTGGCTTCTGTTGCGGTGGCTTTAACGATGCTTATGCAAATACCTAACAAGAGAAACACACATAATAATGTGCCAATTGATCTCGACATGTTTCAGAAAAAGATCTAATAATTACGTGTAACTCCTAGAACGTTTCTGAAAAAGAAGAACCAATTACGGGTGAATCTGAGAAGGAACAAATATGAGTTGATATAAATAGACAAAAGAATTTAAGCTACGCCAGCACTAATTCCTAATCCCTTTAAACTTGGAACATCTATTTCTATCCAAATTCTGATTCTATGTGACACTTAATTTGAGTAATATAATCCGAAATTGGGTACAAGTAGATGCTCAAGTTTAAAGGGATTGGGATTCGGAATTAGTACCGACGTAGCTGAAATTATTTGTCTATTTATATCAACTCATATTTGTTCCTTCTCAAACACACAAGTAATTATTCAGTCTTCTTCCTGAACATTCTCAGAGTCAGCGATATTTGCACCATCTTTTTCTGTAACATGTCGAGATCAAGTGGCACATTATTATGTGTGTTTCTCTTGTTGGGTATTTGCATAGGCATCGTTACTGTCACTGCACCGGAACCCGAAACAGAAAATAGCAAGGCGTTGTTTGGTACTTCTTCTATTTTAGCATGGCGCAGATGGTGGCGATATCATCATCATGTACCTTCATTCGGATGGTGGCATCGTCACCCTAAAAAACCATCACCACCAACTCACCTGGCTCCATCTCCATCCCCTGTTGATAATGCGGTTCCGCCATTGCACATGGCTTCTTCATCAACTCATACGGCTCCATCACCAGTTGATGATGTGGTTTCACCACCGCACATGGCTCCGTCTTTGGCCCCGGCTCCAACCACTTCTTGCATCAAGATGGACGATTGTGTATCAGAATTGATCACTTCTGTTTTCAAGCGTAAAATTTCATTATCCACACAATGTTGCAAAGCTGTTTCAATAATTTCAGATGATTGCTTTTATAGAGGGTTCGTGCACTCTAAGAGGGCACCCTTTTTCCTAAGCAAAGTGAGGAACTATTGCAGTCATCATAAGCCTGAAGCATGATCAAATCTTAGTAAGACATAGGATAATACAACTTTTTCTTCTTTTTAGTGACCATTAAATTCCTTAATTAGTTCAATTGATCTTTTATCTCTATTTTACAATTTAATTACTTGCTCTCTCCGTCTCCATGCATATTATTTATCCATGTTTGACTTGACACAACCTTTTTACTTATTCGTGATATCGTAGACATATCAAATCAACTATGCCTTGATCCTGATTAAAGTTGAGGACAATTATATGAATCTTCTGCAACTATTTCTCTCTATTCGACCTCAACATGACTTACCATGACATTTTTACACTAGCTATCAACCTGCCACGGTTGTTCTTTTCTATCCGGACTGGGTTCAGCAAACATAAATGGAATTACAATACATCATCAAAGTGACAACCTTGAACAAGACTCTGTCGACCTCTGATTTGATGCACTTCTTTTTGAATAGTTTATATGGTCCTTCTGAACATTAAATTTCTTTGTTCTGGCTGCAAATTGTATTTGATTATCAGACTAAAGCATTTGCCATTGTCTTGATTTATTTTAATTTTTTGTTTAGACCCGATACTTGAGGACCCAGACACGCATTACATCAGTGGCAGCATAGACTATATTGATTACATTAATAGGGACGCATTGATTCTTCAGGAGTTTAAAAAGATGGCGAAGATTTGTGGGTATGCATCTGATTCAATAACTTTTTCGCACTAGTGTGGAAAGTCGGTCTGGTAAAATACGGAGATTGATTTCTACAGAGATTTAAGCCTGTCCAATTAGTAAAAACATCTGAAAAGACAATGTGAATGAGATATACTTTGAGCACCTGGATTCTTATTTTAAAATGGACAATGAGGATACACAAAGTCAAACAATATTACAGAGAACAACTTGCACATGAAAATTCATCTGATAACGATTTTGGTGAGGATTTTTAGTGACTTGGAGGCTGATTTATCTGATGTCGAGTTAGTCAATAACCATGGAAAGGGAAAACAAAGCATTATGAGTGAAACAGAGCTTCTTAGTGTTGAAATAAAGAGAAGTAAGGCAGCTGTATAGGGGGATTCTGATTGTTGTGATGAAGTTACACGATTTGCACAGAGTACTACCAGAAAGATTTATATAATCAAATCCTAAGTCCTAACTATATTTGAGGATGAAGTGCAGTTTGATGAGTTTATCGTGAATAAGTAAAAGGTTGTGTGCCGTAGCTAATATTATCAGTAGGAGGATCAATATAAATTCAGAGAATGCTTCGCGTTATTATTACACAAAAGGTTAAGTCAACTAGCAGTACAAATATTTTGATTAGATGAGATTAAATTAGAACAAGTTACAGGGCAGGAACATAAAGTTTCAGTCATATTTCCAAGCCAGTAGAGCCAATCAACTTGGTAAGGCCGAAGGTAATGGCCATAGCCATCCATCCACCAATTAAAACTCTGGCACAAGATTTCACCATAGGACTTCTTCCCAAGAAAGCACCAATTCCTCCAAATACTATCAATGCCAAGCTCACCACTGCCACGATCACAGCAAGCCTCAACTTATGATTTGCTATGAATACGGCAGCAAGAATTGGCACAATGGCACCCAATGAGAAGTCAATACTCGAGGCTACTGCCGCCTGAAATGGATTTGGCAGCTGTTCCTTGTTACCTTCTCCATCTTCTTGATGTTCTCGGTTTTGTCCTCCTGTTTCTTTGTCTCTCTTCATTTGAGCACGCTCTATGTCTAGTTGAGAGTACACAGAGACAAACTCTCCTATAGCCATGCTACAAGCACCAGCAAATAACCCTGCAAAGCCAGTAAGAATCACGGTTTTAACGTTTTCTTGGACAGCTCCGACCCCCATCATCAAGGATGCAATTGAGACTAATCCATCATTTGCTCCTAACACAGCGGCTCGTAGCCACTGTGCTCTTTGAGAGTAGTCAAAATCCTCTTCAGGGACTTGATTTTCTTTAGGAATGGTAATTTGGACATGGTTTTGAGCAGCCATGATGAAAAGTTACAACTTGTAAGGAAATGTCAGCTAATGAAGGATTGTTTTCTTTTTGAATTGGTGTTTAATGAGACTCTGTCTTTGTTATTTATAGAGTTAAAACTTCATTTTTAAGAGTTTTAAAAAAATGTCTTACCATATAATATGAAACTTTTTAAATGCCTTCATAAAATCACTGAAGTACTACTACTACTTTTTTTCTTCTTCTTTTGTGTGTGCAGTGTGTATGTGTTGTGTACTTCAAAATGACCTAATTTTTGAAGCTAGAGGATTCAGATTGCTTTTTGATTCCTTTGGAGAAGGAGCTTGTGAGGATGGATTGCTGCATAGGAAAGCACTTGCTAGAATTGAGATACTTGTTAGTATAAAATAAAACTTAGTGGAGTGTGCTTTAGGCACTAAGGTTAACACAATATATAGAGTATACCAACACATGTGCCATTCCTACAAAGACCACAAGCCCTTCAATTATTTAATCATTTATTTTTATCCAAAATAAAGATGAAATTACTTTCTTTAGACCATATTATAGCGCTCTTTCTTTTATCTATGTATTTAAAAGCCTTGCACATATCTAATTTGTCTTTTTTTGACTGACCACAAAAGCCTTTAATGAACACCTAAGTATAACAGATTTCTCATCACAATGACGAACATTAATTACGTGTTATAATCTACTATTTAGGATTATGGAGGACAAAAAGGCTGCAGAACGCAAACAAGTCTACTTATGTAATTGATATGTTGGGGTGTTGGAATCGAATAGAGAGGAATAGTTGCAGAGGATTCATATAACCGTCCTCACTTTTTTGGAACAAGGCATAGTTGATTGATACATCCACCATATTATGAATAAGTAAAACATGGAGAAATAAATATGCACCGAAAGAATAGTAATTAAATTGTAAAATAGAGATGAACAAAGAATCTAAGGAAAAGTTCATAAAAAGTAATACTACTAACTACCAATTAGCCCTTTAAGTAAAGCTAAAATCTAAATGACCAAAAAAAGTAAAAGAGTAATGAGTGTGCTGAGAGTTGATCAATGCTTAATTCACCCTTGATGATGACCACGATAGGTTCTAACTTTGCTTAGGAAAAAAGGTACAAAACAACTTTGCTGTGGATAATGAAATTTTATGCTTGAAACCAAAGTGATCAAATCTGATGCAAGAAGTCATCGGAGCCGGGGCAAAGACGGAGCCATGTGCGATGATGAAACCATATCATCAACTGGGAATGGAGCCACATGAGTTGGTAAAACCGCATTATCCATGGGAGATGGAGATGGAGCCACATGAGTTGGTGGTGATGGTTTTTTTGGGTAATGATGCCATCATCCAATTGAAGGTACATGATGATCCCACCATCGGCGCCAAGCTAAAATCGAAGAAGAGAAACACACAGAATAACGTGCCACTTGATCTCGACATGAACTAGAAAAATATCAAATAAACCTGTGATTATGAGAAGGAACAAATATGAGTTGTATAAGTAGACACAGAATTTAACCCAAGGCCTATAAACATCGAACATCTAATTCTATCCAAATTCTGACTATAAGTCACAACTCACATGCACTTTGAATAATTTATAATTCAAGACTTCAAAACAACTCTGCTGCAATCAAACTATAACTCCTCCTCGTCACTTGGGACAAGCGCCAAAACAATAAAAGCAAAAAAGAAATTTAAAAAAAAAAACTGAGAATGGTTTTAACTACTTGGTTGCAAGACAAAGGGCTTCTTCGAACAAAAACGGTGAAGTACTAAAATCAGGGATGCTCTTCTATGAGTTATTGAATAGGATGATATTGCTCTGATACACGTTTTGGAGGCAATTTACGCAGAATAAAAAGCACCAAAATAGAAGGCAAGATCTCCACCACCTGCATAAAATATACAAAATAGATGGATCATTTTGTGAAAGATCTTTTGGGACTATAAAAAGCATCAAGGGAGCTTTAAAATTATGAGATGGTCACAGATAAATAAAAGATTAAATAAACCTTAGCATAATATTCGAAAATGGGACAATAGGCCTGTAAGTGATTAACCAGCTATTGAGTATTAAAATTAATTCAAATTATTACCATGTAATAGAAGAGAATGAGAACTGGATGGTTAATGACATCAACATCAGCTTTCCCGTTAAAAGCAGAAATAGCAACCTGCAAGAAGGAAATGAATATTCTTAATCATGCTAGCTAGGGTCAAACATCCCTACCCCGGATATAGTGGAAACTTACCATAACACATCTGATCATGAAACAAATGCAGCAAATACCAGTCACGAAACCAACCTGCCAAAAGCAGAGCACATATCATTATACAGGAATTATGTCTTTCCTTCATAATTAATTTTCCTTTATGATTATACCAAAACCACATTGAATAACTTTTCGACTTTATTCTTTCAAGTATAAAATTGTTTGGATAAGGAAGAAAGATCTGCCCCAGCAATAGATCCTCCCTAGTTCAATCAGAATCTTCCTAACTGACAGGATATAGAACACAGGACCATGTACCCGACCACCACCTAGTTTGGAATTAAGGCACAATTGATTGATTGACTAATATTAATATCATAAATCCTCATTTATTAATATATTTTGATAAAGGCGGGCATTCGTGGACTATTTCACATGTATCCTTTAATAAGTATAGGTACATTACATCATAACTCTACACTAAAGATTAGACAAATTGTTTGTGGTAAATCCTTTAGTTGCATTCTTATATATTGGAAAATAGCACCTTCCTTTCTTTCTTTATTTCTTTATTTGTTTTTGATTATTCAGATTATATCACCTATTATCAACGTTATTAGCCTATCAAGAAAATAAGGACACGGCTAGGAACTTGATTTCTAGTAGTTCATTGGTGAAGACACTATTATGAGGTTGGGCATAACTGGTAGCACTTTATACCAAAAAGACTTCAAAAAGATGCATTTGTTTCTGAGGCATAAACAAGCACCAAAATGAAATGTAGCCTTGCTTCTGATAGAAGCAGTGTACATGGCAAGATAATGATTGAAAAGAAGAGGAAGGCAGCTATTTCATGTGCAAACCTCATGAAGCTTCTTTTGACGGCCTCTAGATTCAATAGGGAAGCGCCGAAGCATTGCGAACAATCTTGAGAGAGATTAAAAAGGAAAAGAAAGGATCACTTTCATGAAACATGGATATAGGAAAGTGAATATGGTCAATTTTACAATACTGGGGAGCCAATTACCTTCCACCATACATGACAAATCCCAGAGCAGCAGTAAATGAAATAACTGCAGAAAGGTAAAAATAAGGTTTTTTAAAACTAAGATAGTAGACTAAATGGCCTAGTAACATTTGCATGCCGAAAGAGAGATAGAGCACTGACCTGCAAAAAAAAGTTTAGCAGTTTCAACACCAGCCGAAGCTGGGCCAACACTAATGAAGATCCATATGCCTATCTGCAGTCATATCATGGTTACATAAATAGGAGGAAACTCCCACAGAGGCTTTTGTTGCTTATGCATGGACATACTTTACTGTGAAGTGAATAGAACTCTGATGAACTACCTGTATAAAATATACGACTGCATTAACTGCATAATATGCAGGTCGAAGTTTATCAATTGGAAGGTTTCTTGCCTGTGAAAATAATAAGCAATGAGTAAGACTTGATCCATGATGAAAATATTTAAAATAGCTAGTGATTCTTCCACGAGGAAATAATTGACCAACAATCCAACATGATTCCCTTGAAAATATCTTGTCTAGAGTAGTTTGTTAAAGACCTTTGAGAACCAAATAGCATTACCTGATGGAATATTTCGGCCCAAAACAGAACTAATAGTGTGTATGTGGAGAAGAATAGAAGACCAGGGAGATCCAGAAGCATCATCTCAAGTGCCTGTTTAAATGTTGATTGGTGTTAGCAAAGCAGACAAATCACAATGCCATAATGACTGTTCTTTAAGGAAAAATTGAAATTAAACTTGGACCCAGTTCTGATGCATGGGATGTTTACAATAAAAGCAAAACTGTTCTAATATGTATCCTGCAATCAAATTCAGCGAGAGTTGGAAACATTGGTCTATTAAGATCAGTATGGGTTCATATCAACTATGAAGTAGCGGAATAAAGAGAGAGACAAATAAAAGGAGAGAGTAGTAGAATCGGGTGATTTGACTATTTGTGCATAGCTCACGAAACGGTCCAAACAGACAGCAATAGTAGAACGTGCAAAATGAGAGCCTAAATATCAAGTAAAGTCCATACATTATACATTAAACTCACAGGCTCGCAGCAACAGACACAGTTCTCTATTATGGTGATGAGTTGATGCTAAAAAAGGATAAATTTGTTCAGTTCAGGTTCAAAGATTCGCAATAATTGTTTCATCAACATCAAACAAATGCTACTTAAATGGTGACGTTCATGAGTTAAAATTCATTTGCTTGCAGTGTAGTTCCCTGGAAAGTTCATTCTAGAAGTTTTAGGAGTTAATAGTCTACTTCGCAAATTATTCGCCAGCAGTGCCGAGAAACTGAAATTGTCCTATAGGAATCAGAATGGTTAAGTAAAGGGAAAGAAGAGACTTACTTTTGATCTAAGATTGAACACACTGCTGTAGCACCCAAATAAAATTGCTCTCACTGCCAACAATCATTTGGTTATGAGCATTAAAATAACTTGATATGAACAGTTTCTAGAAGAACATTGAGAATTTAAAGTAAATCTTACGTCCAAAGACAACAAAATTCATCAAGTGAAAAACCTTTTGTGTTGTCCAACCAATTCCTGAAAGACGCAATTGGATGCGGATGAGTTGTACCTGTAATACAAAACACATGGAAGCATGTTGAGATGACAAACTCCGAGAAGTTGGCACATGCCTCATCAAGACAAGCTAGCTGAAATGCTGATGGATATTTGGATAAATTTAATTATTTTTTTCCAAATCTCACTGTAGTATTTAAAAAAAATGCAGTGCCATCATTACTTTACCAGTATCCAGACCATTAAAATAGTAACAATCCAAGTTACCGATAAACAAATGTTACCCCTTCTGTACCCCGCGGACTGCTGAATAACATGACATACAAACACACACACATACATCTTGAATGGGAAAGCATAAAACAATAACTAAAAATCACATGCAAAAGATAAGGAAAAATAAAATTTGGCGGGAAGATCTTTTAATACGTTCCTCTCTTTTTTTCTTCTTTTGGAAGCCCTATTTACTTTCCATTTGATTAAATTATCCATTGAAAATAAATAAGGAAATGTGCAATTTTTTTGTTTCGAGCCTGGAAATGTGTTTACCACTCCATAGTCCAGTTGCATGAGTCAATTTTGAAAATGTTTTGTATTAACAAGTCTATCTCGCTTACATGTTTTCATTTACTTTAAGCTCATTTTCCATGCCTCTTGGACCTCTTGTGAAAATCTGCTGCAAAGAGTATGGAAAGAAGAGCCGCAGACTGAAAGTCTGAAAGAATGTGACCTTTTTTATGTTGTGCTGTCAATGCAGAGTCTATGTTGCTTATTCATTTCAGGCTAGGCACAAATTCTCAGTTAAGTTGAATTCATCATATTTGAGAATGTACTTCCTGCTTAGGTAAATACATCGATTTAAGGGGGACTAGCAGCCATTTACCTCAAAACTGCTTTAGAATTGTAGCTCGACAATTCATATATAAAACCTATGCAATCGGTAATCAAATATCAACCTTCCATTTGGTAAGAGTGATTAGTAGGAAACTAACATCTATGTTGCTCGGACTCTCCAAAAATGTTACTGCACCCATGTCGCCTGTCAGATTCCCCAAAAATGACTACTTATAAAGTATCCAACATGCACCCATCGACATTTTTGAAGAGTCCAAACAATATACACTAAGAGTGTTCTGACATCCGCAAAATGTACCTTGAACGTATCTCCTGGGTTTCCTCACCTGCCAACTCATTTACAACCCTAGCAGTAAAAACTCTAGTGTCAAGTCTAACTGTCAAGGTTTCCAGGCTTCATCTCAAGTCCAAAGCAATGGCATTAAAGCTGGAACTAACAATAATTGTGGCAAAAGAAATGTTGCTAAATTAACAAGAAAACAATAAATCTACCTCCATGCCCATACGAGCCACTTCTTTGGCTGGGGTTAGAAGGAAGAAGATTAGGGTGAGTGTGGTAAATTTACCCCTTTGCTGATCTCCATCTTCTGCCACTCCTAACTACCCCAACATGACTATGAAATACATCCTCCGTCTCCAAAAGATTGGGCTATTATTTTTTGGGATAACTCCCAGCGGCTTATTATATAATAATTTTTATTCATTGTTCCATATAATGAAATCTGCATGGGAGCAACTAGCGAATTTTGGTCTAGTCCAAGGGTCAGGATTATCAAGGCTCTACATATAGACCATAACAGTAGTAGTTATTACTAAATGTGTCTACATTGTTTCTGAATAAGAATATGAATTATTGATTTAAAATGTAAATTTTTTGTTTTGACTCTAACTCATTCAATTTATAAGGCACAATATACATGGGTCAACCAAGCATCCACGGTTAGCGAAACATGACCACCTCATCTAAAAGAAATGTGAACAGACCTATGTTATTAATTATCGCTTACAGCGACGGAGCGATGGAAAAAAGGCATCGCTCTTATTGCTGAAGCAATGCAAATTCAAAGAAATGTGCACTTTGAAACTGAGGGACAAAGTAATCAAGCGCTAAATAATAGCTTCTTCGAATTTGACAAGTGTGATAGAATCAACTAAGGCTTTCTTGGTGAATATGAACACAAGCCCATTTAAGTTCAAGGTGACATAGACCTATGGTATGCCTCAACATTATCCTTATCCAAATATTCTCACCATTGGTCACTGTCACGCCTTCTCCATCTGCTAACCAAATGATCCCTTTGCTAAAAGAAGTCAATGTCTCAACCTGAGTGTACCATTTGGTTGTCATCAAAATGATTAGGAAAAGAAATGCACTGAAGAGTTAATTTTCTTGCTTTTTTGTGCACTTGATGAGGGAGTATTTTAGGAAAAGCCATTTATAATTTTCCAAGATAAAAACCTAGCAAAAATGTATAAAGCTGATGGAAATGATTTATTATAAAGTTGAGCTTTCATTTCCCTTTCAAACAAGAAAATAATCTCCTTTTCCATCACTAGAATTTTAACAAAGCACATGGATCCGAATAATCTAAGGTTTGAATAGTCATCTCTTTGAAAGAGAGTTAAACACCCAAAGATAACATGTAAAGGAAATCACTTGCCAATAAATCGGAGCTATCCTCTTCTTACACAGATAAGCATCCATCATTAAATTGGCTTTACTAGGGATCCTATAATAGGTAACTTCCGTTCCCAATAGAAGTCCTCGAGCAACTTCACTAATACTACTGTAATAAATGAGGAAAGACCTAACATTTTACATGTTAGTACAAGGAAGGCGCAAGCTAGCACCCAACCTAGCTTTCCACCTCCATCTCGTCATGGTGCTTGATGCAACATGCAGTCGTCCTAAGCAAGCAGGATGTATGGTATAGCCCTTTTCATCTCCCTTAAACTAGTCCTTTGTGGAATACAGTTGTGGTATACCACAATTCATTCTCGGGCATAGCTGTTTCCTGCCATTTTATCAACAAATGGAGTACTAATGGAAGTCCTAGACCTAAGAACTAGGGGTAGGGGCATACAAAACGAACTAATGATAGATGGACCCCAATTCCACTCATAGATAGAGTTTTAAAAAACGAATTTAATAAGGGATTCAGCATTAAACACTAAAACAGTTCATCAACTTGCATTTAGGATCAATCTAATAAGATCCAGATGATAGAGAATAAATGATGCAAAATTACCATGAAATTTAACCTAATTAAGAAAAAAAAATAGTGTACCAGGGCAATAATTGAGACAAAGGCATAGACGGCACAGAGAGAATAAAAGATGGCTTGATTCTCATAATCGGAGACCTCCATCATTCCATTGAACCAATCAAAGATGGGGGGAACTCCTGCTGTTGCATTATCGTAACCTTTTGCCAATTGAAGAACAACGCTTATAGATTTTACCATAGCTGCTACGTCAAACAAAAATGGCGATTTACAGATGAAGAAAAATGTAGAGAGTGAAGTGATCGCTAATATAGGATGTTTGTTCAAATAGAGTGAAGAAGGAGAAGAGTGTGGTGGATGGCTTGGAGGAGACGCACGTGGATGAAGGGGGAAGGGGGAAGGGGGACAAATGTACAAAACTCGTGGGAAGTGACAACTTTTTAGTCTCTACTATCTGCATATTGTTAGTATGATCTAGTATTTCTATTTGACCAAATTATTAAAATTAATTTATTTCTAAAAGGGTTTTTGGTGGAAAGTAATTTTTCTGTAACAATTTATTTCGAAAATAATTTATGAATAATAAATAGTAAAATTTGATTATACGTTAATTTTAAATTAGCATTTTATTTAATAAATCTACACAAAAATTTAATTTAAAATTCAAATCATGAAATTTCAAACTTTCCAACAATTTTGAATTTAAATATAAATCTTGACCTCTAAATGATATTTATTTATATATATATATATATAATATTTTAAATTTTACAAAAAAACAAAAAAAAAGGCTTGTGATCAACGTGAAGAAATTATTTGTATTATGACATATGAGAGATTTTTATCAAGAATAGCTAGCTACTATTATTATTGATTTATTAACATGTATATTTTTGTAAATTTGTGTGTATTTGAAAGTTTATAATAACATTTAATCGAAAATATATATTTATAAAGGAAATTAGGAGATATGTGATTTTATTAATTCAGTGCTATGTGATATTCTGACATTTTATTTGTAAATTATAATTTGTTCATTTGGTAGGATTGTATAAAAGTTGAAGAGTGTTACATGATATTTACAAATTATAGGGGTTTTCGAGTTTATAAGAAGAAATTTAATTAAAGAAATCTAAAAGGCAGGTTGATTCGAAATCATGTCCAAACAGGCAGTCTAGTCAAACTTTTTAAAAGTGTGTTTAAGTATTTTACTCAAAGTATTTTTCAAAAAAGTAATTATGGAAAAAAAGTTATTTTTTAATTTTTGAAAGACACCTTCTTCTACTTTCGAGAAACACTTGACCAAAGACCTCTTTCTTTTATAAAAAATAAATGAGCATTTTATAAAAGATAAAAAATAAAATTACCTCTCAAAAGTTTGACCATAGACAATTAATTAATTTCCAAATGAATAAGTTTTAATTCAATTAAAATGTATCCTACATTTACACTCATTTAATAAAGTTTGATCAAATAAACTATTTATTAAATTTCCAAATGAGTAAGTTTTAATTCAATCTTTATGAAAAAGGAAAAACAAACATTTATTCCTATTTTAGTTTGACTCATTGTATTTATTGGGCTCGGTTTATAGACCAACCATAAGGCCCATGGAGACGACTCACTTCTTCCTCCGGTTGGGCCTCAGAATGATGAATAAAGGGAAAATACATAAGTATTTCAAACCTATGTCCAAAATCCCAGAGACACACTTATACTATACTAAAGTCTTGTTACATCCTAAACTTATTTATAAATAATTTTCTACTCCTTTTCGGTCTACGTGGCACTATCAACCAGATAGCTTGAAAAAATTATCAACACGCATTGGGCCCAGAAGATAGTGCCACGTAGGCCGAAAAGGGGTAGAAAATTATTTATAAAATAAGTTCGGGGGTAATAGGACCTTAGTATAGTATAAGTGTGTCTCTGAGATTTCGGGCATAGGTTGGAGGTACTTATGCATTTTCCCTAATAATGAGCAACTTTCACATATAGCAAACATAAAAATCATATTTGTATGTTATAGCTATAGTTTGTATAATTGCTCTCCATAACAAATTTTATGTTTGTTATGAAGCTTTTGATTTGTATAATTCGCTACAAACATCCAATTTATACAAATTGTTCAATTTTGTATAAATTCATTTATACATTGTAATTTATACAATAAGATTTGTATTTGTATAATTATAAGAGTATAGGACGAAAATATATGTATTTGTATGTATATATACACTTTTCTCTTGCTTTATACAAACAAAAACGCATTTTATACCTTTTATATCGAAATGTATAAAATGACTAATTATATAACGAAAATGGCTAATTGTATATCGAATCAGATGGCAAAAAAAAGGAATGTTTGCTACGAATTACAATTAAAATAAACTATGGCTATAACATTTAATTTGAATTAATAATTTGTTATTTCATACCATTTTAAGAAATCGGCCTTTCCCTCCCACCATCTGATGCCGTGTATTCAACTCTCATCATTACTTTCTATAGTGGTACTTTTAAATAATTATGAAATATAGTGAGTTTTAAATTATTTTTTTGTATATATATATTTTCTCCTCCTTATTTAGAAATGGGATTTTGTTGGACGAATATTGCACAACAAAGTTGTACAAAATGCATTTCAAATAGTACTATAAAATTAATTGTGGCTCATTAACAAATAGACACGTATATTATACGTGTCCTTTCTATCCATACAACAATCCACGTGTTCCTTCCTTTCCCCAATTTATAATTACTTTTCTTTTTTCTCCCTCAGTTTCTCCCTCTCTGTATCTTGCTATCTTTTTTTTTTCTACTCTTCATTCTTCCCTTTTATTCTCTCCTTGTTTTGTGCTTTTTTAATTCTCTACATTAATGAAATAAATATAATCTAAAGAAATTTATTTCACTTTATTTTTCACATTAGCCTAAATTTTCAAGTTGGGGTTCTAAGAATTCATTCAATCATCATTTATTTTGTAGATGACTTAAGGGATTGAAAGTATTCATGTATTACTTCATTTGTATCAAAGTGATTTTTAAAAAAAAAATAGATGTGTTGTATACGTATACATTTAAATCTATGTAATGTATTTATGTATCCAACGAAATTGTATATTTGAATGCTGGTGAAAATAACTTCTTCAAACAAAATCCTATGAAAATCGAGAAACATATATATGTATACAAATACAAACTTCATATAAACGAGAAAAAAATGCAATTAGAAAATATCCAATGAACATGAATCACAAAAATCGTTCCTACAATCATGCAAATAATCTTGAATTAGAAGAAAATTGGGGGATAATAAAAAGAGACATTGATACATGTATATTGAAAGAGAAAAATATTGAATACGGTAAGTATGGGGAACATAGCATCATAAAACGTGCATATTGCATTTATTAGGTGTGTAGCGATATCTTTTCTATTTAATAATTGTTTAAATACATGTAATATTTTTTTTTAAATGACAATTCATGGTTAATTAAGTTTGCTAATTAATATGTAAGTATATCCATATAGCTTAAAAAAATAAAATGTAGCTATATACATTGAATATAAATTGATGTTTGCTATATAGTTTTTTCTTTTATTTATATACTTAAATACTTTTCAGTTAATATAGACTAGGAGATAAATAAATAGTATAGTAAGAGCCCGTTTGAATTGACTTAAAAGTTGGTCAAACCTATTTTTAAGTCAGTTTTTTACTTTTAGAAGTGTTTGGCAAATATAAAAAATAACTTAAAATAAGTCAAAAATGACTTAAAATAAGTTACGAAGTGTTTGACAAGGTAAAAAATGACTTAAAATAAGTCAGAAACCAAAAGTAGGTCCCCTATTTTTTATTTTTGACTTAAAAATCATTTTAGTTTGACTTTTTATTTTTGACCTAAAAACTATTTTTTTTTAAGTCCATCCAAACGGGCTTCAAAACTCATAGACATAGATATTTCAAGTGGGAATCTATTGGTTGTTTGACTGTTTCCGTTTGTAGATTTGTACGTACATAGACTGTTGAATATCATAAATGTTAAAATTAAATTTTACGTCATTCATAAGATATGGTGTGTAAGGGATGATATGAAGTCAATTAATAGCCAATTGAATTGTCAATGGTCTTCCTAATAGAATTGAATTTAGTTCACAAAAAGATTTGGTCTGCAATGCGCGTTGAGACAGCCCAGGCCCAAGGGCCCTCCTTTCACCGGTTGACCATTCATTCAACATGATAATCCTTTCGATCATCCACGTTTTGTTTAACCAAATATATGAGTTCACGTAAATTCAATAATTACTCTTTATAGATATTCAGCGGATTCATTATGCTAATTTGAAGTTATTTTAAAAACTCATACACTTAAAATTTTGAATCTTTCTATGTACGCTTGTTAGAAAAAAATATGGAGATATAAGTCACTGAGGAACACGGCAAGCTCTACTCAGTCAGTCTTATTACGATGGATTATTTGATGAAATTTTAATTATGTCTATGTTAATAGTTGCAAAAAGGGGAAAACTTGCATTTGGTCTACCTGGTTGTTTTCATTTATCCTATTCAGGAGGCAAAACTTAGATCCGTTTAATTTGATTTGATTTGATTTGATTTTCCATCTAATTCGATGCTGATGCACTGATTATTTAATCTTATGTTACCACTTGAATGACGCATTTCTTATCCCTAATTCTATCGCCGCTGGTAAAAATGACGGTCAATTGAAAAAAACAATTATTCCTTTTGACTTTTCCCCAACATTTTTTCAGTGAAGTGAGTAATTTGCTTGGATTTTATTGGTAAATTTTGGGAAACTCATCATATCACGTGAACTGCAGATGCCTATTCCGTTGACAATCTTTTTGTATTTTGCTTTTTTTGTGACAGAGAGACAGAGAGCTTTACAAAAAGATAACAAAAAAGAAAGGAATAAAATAAAAATAGAAGAAATAAAAAAACTTTAGTTGAAAATTTTAAAATTAGTACATTTTATTTTTATTACTATGGCAAGAATCAATTTTATTATTATATCATCATCAATCCTTAAAATAAAAGTTTACGACAATTTTTTTTTTGACAAGAGTAGTGGGCACAACTGGTGATAAACAGTTTGAAAAGCAAGGTTCTTTAATAAATTGAAACAGATTAAATTAAAAAAGTAAAAAGTGCTGACCAAAGAACATGGTCGCAAGTTTTAATGATCAGTTTTTAAGTACTACTTTTTCTGTTGATAAACTAATTTATATTAGTACTATTTCCTTAAACCCCTTTTTTCATTCCACTTTTACCTATTAAGTCATTTGGTGATTGGTTACAGTCTACTTTTATTACGGTAAAAAATAATTATGAGTGAATTTATATATTATTTTATATAGAAATTAGTTATATATGTATTAATTTTCATCTTTTATTATGTATGAAATAATACAAAAATTGCTTATAATTAATACATTATGCGGTTCTAAATTATAAATTAAATATTGTATTAGTTTTATACATTAATACTTTTACATCTTAATCAACTACCAAACATAGTATTACTTATGTAGAATTTAATATCTCCATAACTCACATCTAAACAAACTATCAACGATCATGGAATCTTTTCACTTTTAGAAATAGAAATATTTCTATTTTATATTATTTGTCCATATTACTAAAAATATATATCCCAAATTATTTGTTAATTAATAAGATGTAGATATGATTAAATTTTTTTTTCTATTTTGCTTTTAATTAATTCTTTTAAAAATAAAAATATTATAAGGTTCTAAAAAGGTTCTTTCACTATTAAGTTTGGATGAGATATATAATAGTAGAATGTATTAAAAATAATTAAAGAATAAATTATTAAGAATATTTTTATTATTTATAATTTCTTAAAAGACGAGGAAAATGAACAATTAATATAAATTACTATATTTACTTTTAGTTGTCATGTTATACTTTTTGAAAGTTAATTTGACTGATTTTCAAAGTTAAATTAGATTATATTAATTCGATATTTTAAACAAAAAATTTGAATGGTTAAGACCAGAGTATAAACTGCGTCTTCTCTGGATCAGTGATAAAAGTATAACTTACGTTTTGATCTTTATAAGTGGCAGAGAAACCTTTAGCAGTTATGCTAATAAAAGGATATATAGCATTTATAAAAGGTGTTCCTTATCATTGACTCTAACAATATTTAGACGATCAATTTTGACCTTTTCTTTATCTTCAGATAATTTATACTTTATATCTAAAGTATGTCCTGACGCTGACCTGACCATGTGTGTGGTTTTTTCAAAATATTTTGAAGGTACTAGGCCTTCTTGTATGCAACTTACATCAGCACCGCTGTCAATCATAGCAA